>PVJA010031062.1:0-16628 GCA_004027025.1 Myocastor coypus | reverse complement strand
TTTCATGAGAGTAAATGTTAGCCACATGGGTTGAATAATCTGCTTAAAGGAAAAGCTCTTTCCTAAAATACAGGAAAAAGTGTTTACCATGTGAAAAAACACATGAGGTAATTATATGAGTACAATTTATCAATTTCTTACTATTCCACAAAATATATCATCAAAACCAATTACAGGTAATATTTGTTTTAGCCTCAGTCACTAAGAGTTCAAGCGTTCCAGATCCATCTAATGCATCTCCTTACCCTTGTATATCTGATACATCCCTAATCTGTTTTAAACCCTCATTTGTCTATAATCACAGAAACCCTGTTCACTCTCTACTTAAGAACTTCCAGTTTGTAGAATCTCCTTTATTCACAACTTCCTTTGTTAGTAGTTTATCTCACCTTGTCTTCTCTCAAGGAAATCTGGCATTTCCCTGAGAACGCTATTTTTTTTTTTTTTTTTTTTTTTTTACATTCCCAACAAAAAGGGCAACTTTTCTTTTTCATGCTCCATGTACCGCAAGAATAACAGGTTCAGTTAATACCCTTCTGATGTGTTGTGGAAAACTATATTTCTTTCCTCTTTCAAAAGAATATAGGTATCAGTCAGTGCTTTCTGCCTTCAACTTCTGTTGTAGTGATCACTCTTATCTATTGATAATTTCAATACCTGTTATTTTAATCTTTTTTCTGCCTGCTATTCTTAAATAATCATTCTTGGTGATTTCCAATATCCTTGTATGGTATATTAAAAATGTACACTTCTTTATCTCTAAGAATCTTTTCCTTTCACTTCACTGATCTGCATAGTGGTTATATTTAACTTTTCTGTGCTGTTAACTGTACCACTTAAATAATGTTTTATATGCTTTCACATTTTTTTCTATCCTCCCTGCAATTCCATAGCCTGGAACCAGCAGAGCCAATCTAGCCAAGCTTCCTCAAGTTGACACAATGTATAAACTACCACACTTCCCATAATCTCAACTCACTTACACTTTGTCATTTCACTGGAAAGATCAAGCATTTCCACTTGGTTAATTGTAGCTTTGTCTCTTTCACACAATTTCCCAAACTACACATTTAAAAGTGTCCAATACATATTTCCGGCTCCTCATTCTTAATGCATAATCTTTCTCTGTTTCAGCTTATTAAAATTTAAAAAACAAATAAGCAGAAACCCTTGCACTAGGCCTTAGTCCTTTTGACTATTCAGGAGCTCTGAAATTCTTGTCTTAGTTCTCTTTTAGAATTTCTGTGTAACATATGTTACTTTATTTAATGTTATACTGATCTTCTAGCTCATGATTCTTTACTTATTTGCTACTCTGTGGAGTTAGATGAGTTAGAAAGAAATTGGTGGGGCTGGCGAGATAGCTTGGCGGTCTTAAATGCCTACATGGCAAGCACAAGGACCCAAGTTCAATCCCTGGTACTGCATGCTGTGCCATACCTGGAAACACAGGCATGCTGTTCTGGCCTTGAAACCAGGAGTGGTGGTGCACTTCTGTAATCCCAACACTACAGAAGCTGAGACAGGAGGATCACTAAGTGGGATGGCAGGGATAAATACAAACTTTTAAGCAAACAGAGACATATGGTCAGCTATTTATATCCATTTATTTTCTGACTATTCCCATGAGACAGTAGGTCTGAATATTTCCACCAAGACATCTTTACTTTGGACCATCATGGGGTAACTTAACTTTGTTCTCAATACTGTACATTTTCATCTGGTTTCATACCTAGCAATAATTTTATTTTGAAGTGATACTTTTTTCTTCATCTCTAAGGATATACTCAATATATAGCAGTGTAATACCTTTGTATTGAACTAAAATATAGAGAGTAAAATAAATAAAATATGGACAGTCGAGTTACTTTGAAAATGCTGGTTAATAGTAGGATAGTTTCCAAGAGAAAGAGTAGAAATGGTCTCTCATACTTCTATGAGATACTGACTTTTGGCAGACATTTCCTCATTTCCTACCGAAAAGCTAACAGACTTTGCAGGATTAATACCACTCCTCAGATTTGAAAAGCAATTATCCTACTTTCGACATGAAAAATGTTATGCAATGTTATATATATGACTACAAATTGCTTAAAAGCTATTTAAAAACCAGTCATTTGTACAGTATAACACTTTAGAAAAATTGACCAGATAGTCTAGCAATTGCACTCTTTACTGTTTGTCCAAACAAATCAAAAATTTAGTTCCACACAAAAGTATATACATATTCCATGTAAGCAGCTTTTGTATAATTGTTAAAACCTAGAAGCTATCAAGATCTCTTTCAGTAGGTAAATGTATAAATGCATTTCAGATAATAGAATATTCATGAGTGCTAAAAACAAGTCATCAGATCCCCCCACACACAAAAAAAAAAGATGGGAGGAATGATAAATGCATTATTGCTCAGTAAAATGAAAGCCAATCTGAAAAAGATGCATACTATACGATTCCAAGTTGAAGAAAATATAATACAGAGATTTTTTAGGGCAGTAAAACTACCCTGTACAATTCTGTAATGGTGGATATATGACATTGTACACTTGTTAACACTCATAAAATTTTCCAGCAGTGAGTTCAAATCCTAGTGTAAACAGGTCTTTGGCTGATAATTATGTAAGTATAGGTTTTGTAACAGACACGTTGCTGTGGTGTAGAGATGCTGACTGGATAGGCTGTACATGTATGTGGTAGAGGGTACAGGGAACTTACTATACTTCCTGTTCAGTTTTACTGTTAACCTAAATCTGCCCTCAAAAGATAAAGTACTATATTTCAAAATGTAAAGTTAGTATCTTTAGATTCTAGTGGCTTAGTTTGGTGAACTAATTGTTACTTCTAGATACAAAATATATCTTTATTATTGCTATATATTGTCTTGATTTTTTTAGATTGTAATTCTCTGAAGGCCAGATAGGCAAAAAATTTGTAGACTGCAATTTTAATTAAACATTTTAAAGTTAACTTTTAAATAACATGTTAACAGCGCTAGAAGATTGCTGCACATGCCCAGGAATTCATGGGAGATTAAGCCTACATTTTAACCTTTGTTTATTTTAGGCATTGTTTGTACCTCTCATCACATTTGTAAGTCAGTAGTAAATAGAGTAATTATTTTGTCTAATCTCAGCAGCTAAACTATTAAGCTTTATGCAAACTGGTGCTACAAATGTGCATTCTTCTTTTTTGTATTCCTAGAGCCTTAGGTGGAAAAGGCACTTGGTAAATATTTGCTGAATAAGTGTTATACAAATGTTTGTTTTCATTTACTCTCATGATGACTAAGAGAAAGTTTGGTGCTTTTAAATACAATTTGGCCAGTGTAAATTTCACAAACCATTCTTATATATAACTAATTTAATATTTGACAAGTCCAAATTATAGGAGAAGTAATTCAAAGACTTATATGAAAAAATTGTAAGGTATGTGTATTCTTTAAATATGGGGATAGCTCCATGGCACAAGTGCCTGCCTGGAAAGTGCAAGGTCGTAAGTTTGAACCCCGGTCCTGCAAAAAAAAAAAAAAAAAAAAGAATTAAATAAATATGTGAAGAATTTAAATTATTAAAACTTAGCGTCAGTTTCTAGGCTCTTTTACTGTCTTATTTTGTACTTTCTAACACTGCTATTTAAATATATTTCCATCCTCCATTTTTTTGTGAAAATTTAAAATTTTAATGAAGGCAAAAATAGTCATTCAGACCATGTAGAAATCAATAACCTACAGTTATCACCATATTTAGGAAACTTCAAACTTTAGACTTTTCATGGGATAATTTTACAGCCATATACAAATCAGGGAATAGATTGAACCTGTTTTGTGTAAGTTATGAACCAGTAGGATATGACATTTGGCAATAGTGGAATTTTAGGAGAAGCCTCAATACAATTTCTATCCCTGGACAAATTTATTTAAAGGGCTAGCCCTCTCATTCCTTAACAGAGGGTCTTCTTGTTCATTCTTCTTCTGTCATTAAGTTCCTGTTAGTAATTCCATTTCTGAACAGTTTGAAAAAACACTGAAAATTATTTGTTAGCCTAAGCTCTGACTATAGACTTTTCAGCTAGCTTTTGGAGTGTGAAGAAATTATAAATATGAGACCTGTTAATCGTCTTACAAGCTTTTATTGGTCCTGGAAAAAAGAATTGAAGATGATAATAGAATTAAACCATTCCATTCATTTTTGTATATTTAATTCTGACTGCTCCTTATAGGCCCAGCTAATGTATCAAAGGGCTGCAAATTAAAAAAGAAATATTGCTCAGGACAGGCAAAATGAGTAAGATGCATACCAAACTTAAGAATTATTTGCTTCAGCTATATTAGCATTGCAGGATTTTGTTGAAGAAGATTCAACAAAATCATGTAATTTAAATGACTTTATTCCCAAACTGGAATGCTACGTACAGTGTAAACTCTAAATTCTTTTAGTTATAAGAGCACAGCTTTATTATAGTTTTTATAAAAATGTTTTTAAAGAAGTAAGGATGAAATTTGAAATTTTCACATTGCACCATTCATGTTTTAAATTGTCATGCCCATGTTTTGGGGTGAATGATTTCTTGTTTTTATTGTCAAACCAGTAGTGATGAACCTATGACACAAGTGCTACACAAGGCTGCATTATTATTAAAATTTACCATCTCTGGTTTAAACACTGAGAGAGGAGTAAATCAGTTATAGCAAGTAAAAACTAACATGGCGATTGATTGATTGATTGATTGATTGATTGATTGTCTTTTTGAGACAGGGTCTCACTGTGCAGTTCGGGCTGGTTTTGAACTAACTTTTATAGCCCAGGCTGGTCTTGAACCTGCACTGATCCTCCTGCCTCAGCCTCCAAAGTGCTGGGATTATAGGTGTGTGCCACCATGCCCAGCTAACATGGTGTTTTAGAGTCTTCAGTTGCATCCATTGACTGAATCAGCCTTTTTGTATTTTTGTTTTTTTAAAATAGCCTAAACTAAGTATCAGCGATTATAACCTTCAGGCAAAATCCAGCCAGTGAGCTATTTTTATAAATAAAAAAATTCTTTAGAATGTAGTCCTGGCTATTATATATTGCCTTGGCTACTTTTAAGTAAAAGAGTCAGGTGGTTGTAGCAAAACCTATACAGCTTTGCTTAAAACCTGATTCCCCTAGAAAACATTTACCAAATCCTAATTTAAGAATTTATGGAGTAATTCTATCTTGAAGCATTATGTATTGCTTGCAGTAAGAGAATAATAACAATAAAGACAAAATAGAGTAATTTTAAAAGACACAGTGTAGAATAGTGTAGTATACTGCTTCAGGGTACTAGCTTCTTTTTTATTTTTTTTATTTATTTTTTTCATTATGGCTGGCTCAGCCTGCCCTGGACAGGGGTGTGGGGCCCACACAGCATGTGGTACCTACAACTGCCTATGCTTTCCTAAGCAGGTGCTTTAGACCACTGAGCCATCCCACTGGCCCCCAGGGTACTATCTTTAGAGGATGATGGCCTGGGTTTGAATCTGTATTCTACTGTCTGCTAGGCTTGGCATCTTGAGAAGCTTATCACCCTGTCTATAGAAAATAGAGATGAAATTTATCTGCATTAAGATTTAGTAAATCTAGGGGCTGGGGAGATAGCTCTGCGGCACAAGTACCTGCCTGGCAAGTACAAGGTTGTAAGTTCGAACCCTGGTCCCACCAAAAAAAAAAAAAAAAAGATTTAGTAAATCTTAAATGTGACAACACATGCAAACCCACTTATCAGTAAGGTGATTTTTATCATCTTCACTACCAACATGACAATGGTAACTACCATTACTACCATTACTGGTTCCACAAAATATTCTGGCTTTTAAAGTGAGGAATATAAAAGAAGCAGCCTAATTTGCATGATAAAACTAGAGGACTGAAAACCTTAACATGGGCCAGCTACAAAAACAGGTATTGGAGAATTGAAAAGGAAAAATGGAACATCTCAGTAAAACATAGACAATAATAACAGGAAACACTTGCCATTAGGGGAACAAAGAGACCAAGATGCGCTTAGGAGAATCTTTGTGTTTGGAGTAAAGGCACCATAGGGCACCATAGCCTTTTCATTTTACTATTTTCTTACTGTTGTGTTATGTTGTGTTATGTTATGTTATGTTATGTTATGTTATGTTATGTTATGTTATGTTATGTTTGTTATGTTATTTTTTTGCCTTTCCAAAGATTGAACTCAGGTCTTTGTGCTTTCCAGGCAGGCACTTACACCACTGAGCTAGCTATCTCCCTGGCCCTTACTTCTTGGTGTAGTTGAAATGGGAGGAGATGATAATCTTCTCAGTGAATTTGCTTGATCAAGACATGTTTATTTCCAGACAGGACATTAAAGCAGTCAGTTATTGCTGAAGAGAGAACAGTAAACTAACACTTTTATGGATATCTTTCCATATTCAAACTTCAAAGGTGGCAAATGAAAGAATATCTTGAATCTTGAACACTCTGATTTCTAGTGGCTTGCCAAGTACACAGAAGGGACTTTTTGTTTTTTTCTGCTGTGTACGAAACATGGAATGGAAGAGGACTTACATGTACACCATGATTCCCTGAATGATTTTAGAGCACTGATAAAATTGGTCTTTTGGCAGTTACATGATGTCATCCATTCAATACATATGTTAATACTTTCTATGTGCACCATTCTAGACACTGTGTATACAAGAGGGAGCAGAATAAAATCCCTACTCTTACAGAGAAAACAGATAATGAACATAATTAACAGAGAATGTAATATTCTGGAGGAAAGTAATGAGACAAAAAGTAGATGTGCATAATGATAGGATAACTTACAGGGACTTTGAATAAAGACATAAAATAAATCATAAAAATGAGTCGTATAACTAGTCAAGAGCATGTACTGGATGTGGTGGCGCATGCCTGTCATCCCAGAACTCAGCAATCTGAGACAGGAGAGTTGCTGAGTTTGAGGCCAGGCAGAGGAATAAATGGTAAAGCTGGAGCATATGGAGATTATTTAAAGAGCAGCAAGAGGTGACTGTGGCTAAAATCTAAGTGGAAGGACAAACAGAAGGCTTACAGCTTCAGGGGTCTAAATCATTAGCTTGTAGAAGACTAAATAGAATAGTATAAATATGATTAGTAAAAAGTATTAAGGTAGTTAGTTATGAAGTCCAGGATTGTGCCTGTTTCTCTAGCTACATTATGGTAAAATTGGGTTTAAAGCCTATTGCAATGTGTAATTTCATCACTTAATTATGTAACCATATCTTTATCAAGTTTTAGGTCTCTGTTTACTTGAAATTATTATTGGTTGGCTCATCTTTTTATCAGTGCTATAAGATCATCAGCTGAATGCTGATAGAATACCATTTTTCCATAATCAAAGGATTAGAAGCTGAACTAAATGAATATTGTTTAACTCTTGTAAGTAAAAATAAAATTCATGAACCAGATGGTCTGTCAGTATGAACTAACGAATTAGTTTCCATAATAGAATTGTTAAATCTGTCTATTTCCCCATGGTATCTCTAAAATTTTTAAATTGTATTTTAATTTAACAATTTGTTTAAAAACATGTCGAATTTTAGTAGATGTTTGCTTTGAAGATAGTTGTGACATAGATGGCTTTTTTAAAACTACCATTTTGTATTAAAAGGCACTTGTTTCTAATGACTGTGACAAAAGGGCGTTTGAATTATTTTAAAAAAAACCTGTCGTTTGAAGCCATGAAATACCTTCTTCTGTAGATATTAAGCCTCTGTTGAACACAGCAATTCCAAAGCAGTTTTTATAAATCTACTTTGCTGTATTTTATCCTTTTGTAATCCTTTTATAAACATTCAAAAGGCTTGCTGTTTTTTCCTGGTTTCTTTCTTACTCTTATGTAGCTGCTTTGACACTTAATGAGAGAAACATGCATCATTATAGCATAGATCTTTAAACACAGAACTAAAGAATTTGAATCAAGACTATAAATTATGCCATTCAAACCCAATATCAGATCTTTCTTGACCAGCAGTACCGTCTTTTTTTACTGAGGATTTGCTAATTCTTTTATTTCACTTTCCTTAAAAATACAGTGTGATTTACTTTAGAACATACTGAATTTTTTATATTCTATGCTCAATTTGTTCCATTTATGTAATGAATTCATGTGAAATGCAAAGCATCATTAGTTTCCTCACAGTATGGTATCTGTTAACTCCTTTGTTGTTTCATTTTGTTTGCTTGGCTAATTTTTTTTGTTTTGGGGGAGTTTTTGTTTGGTTGGTTGGTTGGTTTGGTTTTTACTCCAGTACTAGGGATTAATCTCAGGGCCTTGTATTGGTAAGAGAAGTACTGTCTGCCACTGTGCTATATTTGCAGCCTTTTAAATCATTTTAATAAGTAATACAAGAAGGGGAAAATGTATTTAGATTAGGCTCAAAATTCTTTTGTGCTTAGGTCTCTGTGATACAAAACACAATTTTTAGTTGTCACTTTGTAAATTATTTGTTGTAGTCCTGACTTCTTATCAGTCACTGGAAATACATACCAACTCTACAATCAGAATCTATCTGGTTGGACTGCTCATGTCTGTCTTTACCATTAGCACTATTCTGCTTAAGCTATGAATTACAGTCTTCTAATTTTCCCTTCTGAGTTTTCCAGTCAGCATTCATGTTACATAGTAGAAAGCATTATAGCTTCTTTAAGCACAAAAGATTTAATAAAGGTATACTCAGTAAATACACATGTATTATTGAATCATGAGAAGCTAGAAAATCTGCTACATGTCGGTATATGTGGGAACATAGCATGTGTGATATGCATAACTACCTCATGAGATTTTAAGCCATTTTTATGAAAATCTCCTACACCTTTAAACACTAGTTTCTTTATTTAAAATCTCATTGAAAGTAGAACTATAAAGCTATAATAAAAGGTAATAAATCTGTTAGCCCAGTTTAAACATTTTAGTTGTCAATTTAATGCTGATTTTAAAATGGTACTTTTAAAATATGTATAATATCAGATTATTTTACAGCAGTTTACAATTTTCTGCAGTGTTCCTTGAGACAGTGGTAATATTATAGTCTTTGTTGTCATGGAAACAAGTCTCTGAAGGCAGCCTCAGAGGTTGATGATTCCATGGTGTTGCTATGGTTAGAAACAACTGAGACTGTTGCTAATCATATGATCAAGATTTTTTTAAACAACTGAAAACCTCTTTGGAGCTGATCTTATTAAGTAATACAGAACAAGATAAAGATGATGGCATAATAATCATTTGTTGTCTAACCAACTAAGAGTTTTCAAGTTTGAAATGCTATTCTGAATTCCTGTTAGCAGAAGACATTTGAGTCCTGTTTAATGACTCAAATATAATTGTTGAATATTGTAGCTATAACTGTATTTGACATTTTAAAATTTAGAATCATATATAGCTCCCCAGTATCTGTGTTCTTAAATCTGGTGCTCAAATCATTCTTTTAATATCTCCTAATTTTACTGTAAGCTCTTAATATTTGCCATTTCTCATCAGTCAGCCTTCATTTGATTATTATGTGTTTAGAGGTTTTTGTTTTAAGTGAACTACATATGTTATTTCATTATTCTATAAGTCTTTGTTGCCAGAAGTGTTTATTATTTGTCTTAGAAATTATGTGTGTTGAAATGTCATTTGTGAGTATTAGCTTGCCTTAAGGAAGAGGCATAGGTGTATGGTTTTCTTTTTTTTTTTTTTTCAAAGAATTTAATGCCCTATAGAGTATAAGATGAGTTTAGATGGGGCAAGTTGTTTTAGGAATTTTTAAAATAGTATTCCGTTCCTTATCTGACGAAGATAGATTCCAGTGGAAGCTCAGACAGAAGGTGACAGTGAGATATAAATGTAAAATGAAAGGATTATAGTTAACCACAAAAGATTTTGGAGAAGTGCCAGTGGGGGAAAAATTGCTTGGCCTTGAATTTTACATAAACATGTAGGTTTTTATTACTTAGCAATTAATATTTTATACTGTTAATGTTAGAAGCCACTACTATGAAAATAATATTTTGTGTTATTTCCAAGCATTCAAGAAATAAACTGGTGAGGGCTGGCTAGATAGCTCAGCAGATTTAAGCTTAGAGCTTAATAGCCTGATTCAATCTACATAGTAAGACCCTGTAGACCCTGTATTCCCTGTATTAAAGGAAAAACATTTTTTTTTCCATTATAAGAAATGTTTTCTTGCAAGGCATGGTGGCACACGCATGGGATGCTAAAGCAGGACAGTTACTGTGAGTTTGAGGCCAGGCTGGGCTACAAAGTTAAGTTCAAGTCTAACTTGTACTGCATAGTGAAACCTGTCACAAAAGACAAAGGAAAAAAGAAAAAAAATGGTTTCTCTTCTATTTATTTCTTCATGTATGTATTTATATCAGTATGGAACTCTTGTATCTCCATTTTATTTATTGGGTTTTATGCCTCTCATTATTTATTTTGAGTTTCAGATTTCTCCCAGTCTGAACAGCCCTTCAAACTCACTTCTGCATCCTTATTATATCTGTTTGAGCAATTTATTTTCTAACATAGAAAAGCATTTTTTAGCAAGACATCTGAGTTCCTTGAACTAGCTGAGCTCCAGCACTGAAATAAGCCATTTTCTCCAACGATTCCTGCTTTTTTAAAGAGTTAAAATCAAGCCCTCAGTGTTAGTTAGGGTATGTTCTTGCTTTAGGAATAAGTGTTCCCAGTTCATCTATGTGGGCAGAGAAGGAAGTGTTGTGTGTGTTTGTGTGCGTGTGCGTGTGTGTGTGTGTGTGTGTGTGTGTGTGTGTGTTTATGTTTATTTTTATATCCCTGTATATTAAAAGCCATATATCTATCTTAGTACTTCTAATTCTAGTTTAATGCTATATTATGCTAGTTTTTCCGTGTTTGCATTTGTATCTCACTATGAAGCACCTTTTTCCTTTTATCTTTTATATATGTATTAGTTCAAAACCCTCTATATATAAACATCTATCACCATCACTGCCCTAAATGGCTACTTACATTACTATAGTCAACAACTGACACATACCCTTTTCATTGCTTTTGGATCCACATCAAGCTGCTGCCACTGCTCTTCGTATGTGGACACTCTCCCCACCCTGGTCAAGTGCCAGGTTTCTGTCTTCCCTTCCCTTCCCTTCCTGAACACAGATATCAGATGTTCTCCTTACCATACTTGAATTTTAACCAATGTGCTTTTGTTTCTATTCAAGAAATTGTTAAAAAAAAAAAATTTTTAAAGTTGATCCCATACCAGCATGGCAGCATTTTACTATATTATTTCCTAAACTTTATTAGTCTTCATTATACCAGCAAAACTTCGAGAATTGATTTTATGTAGGATTAATATAAAATCGAATTGGTATATATGATGCTTGGTTCATTTAATTTTGTGTGTATCTAGTTGATCTAGCAGTGATTCTTTCAAAACCATTCTGTCATGGTTTATTATAAATCATTACAAAAAATCATTTCCAACTAAGTGTATTGTTTATTAATTTTAATCTCATAATATGGAATTCAGAAGTTTTTCTGTAGAAAAATTATATAAATGGTGAACTAATGTTAAAATATATATGACATAAAATGCACTATTTTGGACATTTTTAAGATTAAATTCTGTAGCTATTAAATACATTCACAGTGCTATGCAAATACCGTCATTGTACATCTCCAGAGTTATTTTATCATGCCAAAATGGGAACTGGTTAGGACTGAGAACATTAAAGAGATTTTATTACCATTTGTAGTACTAATCTTAACTTCAGTATTTTCATCTAGGTTCCTTTCTAAGAGTTTCATAATTTTAGATCCTATATTTAGGATGTTGGTCTCACTTAGATTTAACATTTATATATGATGTCAAATAGAGGTCTAACTTCATTCTTTTATATATGAACATTCAGTCTCAGCATTCCATACTTTTTAAAATAAATTTTGATTGACTGATAGACCAAGTTAATTATTATAGTTTTATTTTGCACTTTTCTCCATTAGGATAAGCATAGTTTCAAGTTTAGAACTATCTTTTTCCTATTATCAGTTTTTGTTAGTCCACAATTTCCTCTTATCTATATAATTTTAGTGTTTTTCTTATGTCCTTTGTATAGCCAGTAATTAATCCATCTTAGTGGAATTTTATCTTGTTATAAAACACCTTTTTGGGCCGGTGAGACAGTTCAGCAGACTAAGCATCTGCCTAGGCAAGCATAGGGACCAGGATTCTATCCCCAGAACTATATGCCTGCTGTTCTGGCCCTGCCCCTGGGCCTGCTAAACTGGCCACAAAGACCAGGCATGGTGACGCACACCTGTAGTCTCAGTGCTGAGGAGGTTGAAAACAGGAGAATCACTGAGTCTGAACTGTGTAGTGAGACCCTATACCAAATACATTAGAAAAATAAAATAAAATACTTTTCTGTGTTTGTTACATCCTTTTAGCTGTAAATCAGTGCAAATATAGTTACTAAACATCAAAGCTTGTTAAGTTATATCACTAGAGTTTTTACTTTTTTCCCCCCTTGTACCAAAATGTATCTGGCACATAACAGACAAACAGTAAATATGAGTTGAATTAAGACTGTATAGTCCGTTTTAGGCAGAAACTTAATACCCTTGATAGTAAAGATTAATAATACAGAACATTTTATGTGATGTAAATACAGTTCTGAATGTTTTTATCTGTAGATACAGAAACGCATTGTTTGCATGGTGGGCAAATAAATGATTTTTGGTTCTTTGAAATCAGTCAAATACATTTCAGATGCCAGAAAATTATTTTGTAATTTCTCAACAAAATAAGAATTTTATGTCCAAGAAGGGGATTATTAAGAAATGGCATTTGTTATTTTCACTTAGAATTTTAACAAGTAAACTCTCCTTTTAAATGTAATCATAATAATAGATGACATAATTATTTATAAAAATTCTGGAGAATGTTTTCTGATTTAAAATAATACATTAATATTTTACCTATTTCTGAATTATATCTGAAAACTGTAATTTATCTGAATGGTACAACTTTCTGTTCTGTGTTTCCTTTATGTTTTGGCACTTTTCCTGATTTTTTGTCATTGATGATTTTTAGCCAACAGAAGCTGTACCTCCCTCTTCTCCCACTGTCCCTGTGATCCCTGTCCTGCCAGTCCCTGCTGAGAATACTGTCATCCTACCCACCATACCACAGGTTTTTATGTTTCATTTTTCTTTATAAAAATTTCATTTGCTTTTAATATTTTATTTGCATTCTTTTAAAACTGCTGTTTTGTTGGTTTGGTAATTTACTTTGGCTTCAGTTATTATTTTTAGGAAATGATATGTTTGGGATTTAATGTATTTTGGGTCCCACAGTTGACATTTTATTAAGCACCGTATGAAATAAGGCACATCCTAAACTTTTCTTCATTGAACCTCCTTAGGTTTATTTTCATGCCTTTTATACTGTAAATCTCTTTAAACTTTTTAAAATATTTTTGCGTTTGAAAAATTGTATAATTTCTAAAGGGAATGAAAATCATTATACTCTTAATCTCATACCATATTTATCATTTCACCTGGTATATATTTATGTTGGAGAGCATTCATCCTTCTAGTTAGATAACATACTAAATATTTATTCATTAAAAATAACTGGTGATTTGTTGCAGTGATGGCCAACGTTTTAGAGCTTTTAGGGATATTTATGGGATGCTACAGCATGCTATTTGTTATCATTGAAAGCTCTAGAGTCACAGGTCTAGAGTATATGATAACTTTTTCTGCTGTCTTAACTTTCTAGAAATATACTTAAATTAAAATCTTTAAAGTGTTATATGTAACAGTTAATAAATAATAGCCAGATGTCAAAGAACCTAATCAATTTTTTGTTTTCAATGTCTTACTAGTTCCAAGGAGTGTTCTCTTGACATTAATTGCCCTCCCAACAGAGTTAGCCAAAGTCTAATTAATATTAATGATCTTTGGTGTTATAAATAAATGTATTTCAGACTTTGCTGAAATTGATCAACAGCATAAAATCCAAATAAACATAGGATGTTAATCATGTAAATGCAATTTCAGAATAAACATTGGGAGAAAAAAATCAATTACTCACATTTTAGCTTCCTCCTCTATTAAAAATTGAAAACCAGGGGCTGAGGAGATAGCTCTGTGGCACAGGTGCCTGCCTGGTTGTAAATTCAAACTGGTCCCACGAGAGAAAGAGAGAGAGAGAGAGAGAGAGAGAGAGAGAGAGAGAGAGAGAGAGACAGGAGAGAGAGACAGGAGAGAGAGACAGGAGAGAGAGAGAGAACTGGAAACCAGTAGAAACATCTACATAAAGTAGAATTGTAGGAGAAATTGCCAAGATGACATTGACACTTTAGAATTATGTTAAGCCTAAATTGTAATTAATATTAATACTGCTATACAACTTTACCGTTGATGAATATCATTAAAATTTAGGTCTTTATCAGCCATCAAGAATTAAGTAGATAAATCCAAATAGGTATTCAATCCATAGTACAGGTTAGGCTAAGCGCTTATCGTACTGAGCTATTTACCCGGCCACTTCACTCCATAGACAAGCAATTGAATCTGTAAGTAAAATATATTTGAATGAGCAGCTTAAATATTATAACATTGTAACATCTTTCCAAATATTTAGAGTTTAATAATTTTTTTTAAAAAGTAGACTTCAGAGCCTAGTTTACTCTTTATTTCTTCAATGTCTAATATAGTGTTAGTTTCCTAGAATCCTTCCTGATTTTAAACCATCCTCTTACTTATTCAGTTGGGACACTGTCTTCTCATTCACAATGCTCTCATTTATTTACTCCCAGTGCGCCTAACATAGCCTCCCATTACACTTGAAAGTTACTGAGACGTTGCATTGAGCCCTATTGTTAAAAATACAGACTTTAGAATCAGATTGACGTAAGTTAGAATTCAGTATTGTTACGACCTTGTAATTTTGCATGGTTTACTTAACCATACTGAGCTTCTGTTACTAATATGTAATACTGAACATTATAATAGTACTAAACTGAAGTATTTTACAGTAATTAAAAGTCTAATTAATACAGAAGTATACAACAGCCTATAACCTACTAACATTATGTATCATATCTCTTTGAGACATTAAGACAAGAAACAAGTTCTAAAAACAAAGAAGTATATGTACAGAATAAAAGGGCCTATCTTTACATTTAATTTTAAATACACTACTTAGAGAATCATTAATAATTTGTATTGAGAAACTGATTGATATGCTTCATATTCCAGGATGTGTGTTTCTAATTATGTATAATATGTATATTATAGAATGAGTATAGCCGATTAAAATTTTTTCCAAATATTGAAATGCATATTTACAGATGGATAGTGTAATTTTAACATAATTTAATATTGTAATTTTTTTCTGAAGATGTATGCATTGAAATGCATCAGGGTATAATAGAACACAAGGCTTAGAGTCTCATCCTGTCCTTTGTCTCTCAAATTTATACCCCACTTGCCAGATTTTTATATTCCTTTGACTTATTAAAATCAAAGGTACATGGGGCTGGGGAGATAGCTCAGTAGAATAAGCACTTGCCTGGCAAGCACAGGGTCCTGAGTTCAATCCCCAGTACCGCAAAATAAATAGATACATAGATCAGTGGTTCTCAACCTTTCTAATGCCATGACCCTGCAATACAATTCCTCATGTTGCGGTGACCCTAAACCAAAAAATAATTTTGGTGGCTACTTCAAAACTGTAATTTTGCTACAGTTATGATTCAGAATGGCTTTAGGCGACCCATGTTTTGGTCATTTGACCCCCACCGGGGTCACGACCCACAGGTTGAGAACCTCTGACATAGACAGACAGACAGACAGACAGACAGACATCAAAAGTGCACAACCCTGTTTCACCATGAGTTTGAAGGCCAGGCAAGTTAGACTGGCAGAAAGACAAATAGGCAGATGGATTAGGGGGTACAAGTGGAACTGGGATTGGATGATGATTTTTTTTTTTTTTTTTTTTTCAGGACTGGGGTTCAAACTCATGACCTTGCACTTGCCAGGCAGGCACTTGTGCCTCAGAGCTATCTTCCCAGCCCCTGGATGATGATTTTTTTAAAAGAGTATTTAAGTTTTCTGTTTGATTGGTTTTTTTGACAGATTGCCTTTTTAAAAAAGATTAATTTTGTTTTAAAGAAAAAGATTCAAAACAAGATGATAGGGTAGCCATGGTTAATACATCACATATTGTTTTCTTTAGTATGTCAGCATTTAATTGTTCAAACAATATTAGTATAAACCTTTCTTTTCAGTGAACTAAGAGAAATTAGTAATATAACTAAACTATATTTTCTATATAGTTTTTCTTTTTGTTTTTTCCTTCTCTTTTCTCTATTCCTTCAATGTAGTTTCTGTTTCCTTCTGAGATTTCTTCTCACTTTACAATGCCTATTGTGTATTTTGGATCTTACTTACTTTTTCAGCTTCTCACATACCTTAGGGAGACAATATAGTGTTTATATATGTGCATCTGGTCCCAAATTGCATCCATTTACTTATAAAAGTCTAGGGTTTTTTGTTTTGTTTTTTTTTCATGGATGAGTAATACTCCATTATATTAAAAGATCACATCTTTTTTTTTTTTT
>PVJA010031061.1:0-25239 GCA_004027025.1 Myocastor coypus | reverse complement strand
AAAAAAAAAATAAAAAAAAAAATAAAATAAAATTTCAACCTCCAGGGCTGGTGGGAATAGCTTAGTGGCTTACCAACTGCCTAGCAAGCACAAGGTCTCCAGTTCAATCCCCACTACATGGCGTGAGGGTAGGAGGGTGCCTCTCCAAACTATTCATGACTGACATGTAGCATAAAACTGGTTTTTGCATGTTTTTCTTGGATCATACACCCTTGTTAAACTCGCTCTGTCCACGCATGGTGGCACACACTTGTAATTCCAGTACCTGGGAGGCTAAGGCAGGATTCCCCTCTCCCCAAGTTTAAGGCCAGCCTGCACTACATAACAAGACCCTGTCTCAAAACAAAACAAAACCAAATATCCTGTCACTAGTTCTGATATGGTAGCTTTTTGCAAATTCCATCAGATTTTCTACATACAAAAAAAAAAAAAAAAGATCAACTGCATATAAAGACAATTTTAATTCTTTTCCAACATAAATGTCACATATATCTTATCTGTACACCTAGCTAAAGCATAGTTTTACTACACAGGATATAACCAGTACAATGTGAAGTAGCAGTGTTAAGAGAAGTACTCTGGTCTTGTTCTTGATTTAGCTGAAATACACTCTGCTTTCACCAGTAAGTATGAGACTAGCCATACATTTTTGGATGTCCTTCGTCAGATTCAAGTAGTTTGCATGCAGTTCTGGGGTACTGTACTGAGACTTTATGTTAAGAATGGATAGAGAGCCAGCTGGGCCTGTGGATGTTGGTCAGGAGGACTGCAAAATAAAGGTCAACATGGGTAACTTAGCAAGATTCTGTTTCAAAATTTTAAAAATTAGCAAGAAGAGCTGAAGATATAGGTCAGTGAGAAGTCCCTGGCCAGCTGGGCTCAATCTACAGTCCTGCAAATAAACAAATAAATTGACTCAAGTAATTAAAGCTTAAAATTAAAAAAAAAATTAAAGGACAAAGCTCAGTATTAGAATACTTGCCCATATTTTTTTCTCCCTGCTAAGATAAAATAACCAACACCTAAAGTTAAAGGAAGAAAGGTTTATTTTGGCTCAGTGTATAGAAATTTCAGTCCCTAAGCAGCTTGCTTGGCAGAGCATTACAGAAGAGAGGTTCATGGCAAAGAAGGTGGAAGCAGGAAGCAGCAAAACCAGCAAGCAGCAAGCAATCACAACAGCCCTCTGACAATAGCCCTTCCTGCCCCTTATATTCTAATGAGGCTACACACCCTTAGAGCAGTGTTTATACCCAGGGCAGGCCTTCCCACTATGCACACTATGCCAAACCAACCTGTACACTAATTTAGTTATTACTTGATCTCAGCTTCACATTCCAGTGCCAGCCACCTCTGAAAAGCTCCACTTGTAACTATGAGGCTTCAGGAGGCCCTGTGGATGCAAAAGCTATAATACCTAGCATTCACAAGGCCCTGAGTTCAATTCCCAAAACTGGCCTAAGGGTAGAGGGAATTAAAGCTGAAGACACAGTTCTGGGGTAAAACAGTAATTTAGTATATGTGACATCCTGGGTTCAATTGCCAGTACTGGGGAGAAAAAAAAGGTCAAGAGTGGTGGTACATGCCTGTACTCCCAGCACTTCAGGAAGCTGAGACAGAAGGATCATAAGCTCAAACTTAGGCACTAGGTGCTTACTTTTTTTTTTTTTTTTTTTTTTTTTGTGGTACTGGGGATTGAACTCAAGGCCCTGCATTTGCCAGGCAAGCACTTATTCTACTGAGCTAGCCCCTTCACAGTTTCTTTTTCTTTTTCTACTAGGTGACTTTTTAAAGACTTTGTGAGATCCTACCTCAAAATTAAAAAATAAAAGGTGATGGAATAGGGATATAGTTCAGTGCTGGAGCAGCCTGCTTCACCTTCATTCAATCCCCAATACCGGGGGGGGGGGATATATATATATATATATATATATATATATATATATATATATATATATATAGAGAGAGAGAGAGAGAGAGAGAGAGATAGATACAGATATAGATATAGATATAGATATAGATATACACTCAATTCTATCAATCTTTTTATGTCTGTTGAGATAATCACATTGTTTTTACTCTTTAGTGTGCTAATACAGTGAATTATACTGGTTGCTTTTCAAATGATGGATCAATCTTACATTCTTTAGATAAACCTTGATTATAATATATAATGCATGACCTTTTTTATACATTGTTAGGTTTCACTGGCTAAATATTTGTTTAAAATTTCTGTATCTATGTTCATGAGGGGGCAGTGGCCTAGTTTTTTATAAAAACTATCAGGCTTTAAGAACCTAAATATTTTGTCAACTTTTGTTTTTGAAAAATGGTGGAATATACTTACAAAGCCCACGAAAATAATAAAACCAGTGACCCACCAACATAATAAAACTAATGATTTGGTCAAGTACATTTCAAAAATCACATGTACCAACTCCACAAAAAGATTATAAAAACTGCGTATTATAAACATAAAATAGGTAAACTACCCCCTCAAAAAAAATTCCCATCATCATCATTTTCACTACATTCTTTCACATTCAAAGTATCCCAGTTTCACAAATAGCTCAGCAGATTAAAGCACCTGCTTAGGCAGCTGCAGCAAGGCAGCAGGTTCAATCCCAGGTGTGTAGCACTGTGTTGGCCCCGCCCCTGAGCATGCTGAGACAGCAACTGAGACTAGGCATGGTGGCATGTGCCTGTAATCCTAGTTTTTGGGAGGCTGAACACAGGTGCATCACTATGAATGTGATGTATGCAGTGAGACCCTGTACTAAAAAATACAAAAGAAAAAAGAAATAAAAGTATCGTGGTTTTCATGATAAATGATATAGTTACTAGAGCTATTAATAACTATAGTCAACTACCACTGTAATACGATTTTAGTGGTGTTGGAGCAACTGTTTCAAATTCTTATTCTGAATTACCTGTTGTTCTAGTCAGGGTTTTACTAGAGGAACAGATAGATATAATACAAAGAACAGATATAACACAAGATGTGCCAGTCCCAGAGTCAGATGGGGAACTGTGCTGAGAGCACCTGCACACTGCCAACGGAAGGATTCAGTCCCAAGGCTTTTATACTCACTGCAGTGTTCCATCCCTACTGGTCTTAACCGGTTTTTACTGGTTCCTAACAGTCTCTAAAGGTCAGCCATTGGGTCTGCAACAGAAGGCAGAAGAATCTGCTATGGAAAGCTGAAGAGTCCAATCTAGAGGCTGCCGAGTCTGTGCAAGAAGCCAGGAGATAAAGTCCAAACTAGCTCACTGTGTGAAGCCGCCAGGCAATGCAGCCAAACTGATAAAATGTATTGACCACCAGCCATCTAGCCAAGTTGACACAATGTATCCACTACACCTGTGGACCAGAGCTTTTAGAGAGCTAAATCTCCTAGGTGTGTGCAGGAGCGCACCCATATGTGTATATGTGTGTGTGTGTGTACACCGGCGCACGTGTGCTGGGGGGGGTGTTGAGACAAGGTCTTGCTATATACTTGAGGAGGGTCTTGAACTTACTAGGTAGCCCACACTGGCCCTGAACTCATGTAAATCCTCTTGCCTCTGCCTCCTGAGTGCTGGGATTACCGGTGTGTGCCCACATTTGGCAGAACAGTTTTTAAGAATCTACTTGTTGGATGACTATCAGAAACAAGTATGTTGGGATTCTGGGATAAAAATAAAAAAGCCATCTCCAAATTATTTCTGGGATGCCTAAAACATTAATCTCAAAGGTAAGGTAAAGGAAAATGAAAAATTCTGTAATAGATGGAATGGAAAAGACTACAACTATAGAAATTTTTTTTTTGTGGCCAGCTCAGCCCACCCTGGGGGTAGGGGTTGGCACGGCATGTGGTACCAGGGATCGAACCCTGGTCCCTGCGCTTTACCTAACCTTGCCTAAGCAGGCACTTTAAAACACTGAGCTATATCACCAGCCTGATAATTTTTAAATTTTATAATACAGAACATTCAAATGCCACTCAAAAAGGTTCATGTGCAAGCCTTTTCCCAAATTATGTACATACAATGACATCAACCTTCTGGAAAATCAGTTTCTGCTAATTTTAATTCACAGTTAACTGGAACTCATTGACCTGAAAATTGGCACAACTGACACCAAGGATTTTTGTTTTGTTTTGTTTTGCTTAAGACCTATGCAGTTCAGGCTGGCCTTACACTCACTTTGTAGTCTAGGCTGGACTCAAACTTGCAACAATCCTCCTGTCTCAGTCTCCTGAGTGCTGGGACTAGACATGGCCCATGATGCTCAGCTCCAAGGATTATTTTCATCATTTACTTTTTCCTTCAGTTACTACTACATTTGTGTTAAGGCTTTGTTGTTGTTGTTGTTGTTGTTGTTGTTGTTAATGTATTTAGCACAGGGTCTCTATTTTCAGCTTTCCAAGTGCTGGGACAATAGGCATGCACCACCAGTCTCAATCGAGTCCCAGGAGCAAGGCAGGCACAGCATATCGGGATCAAACCCTGGTCCCCTAGATTAATTAAGCACGTGCTTTCGTCTGCTGAGCTATGTGATAAGATCTTTAATCTATAGAATTATGATTATGAATTTAGCATGTACTAAATTATGAAAACATCATAATCCTTTCAACAATAACTAAAGAACTCAGCAGTTTCATACCTAATATTTCCAAAATGAATGTGAAGTAGGTGTGTTCTTTTAACATTCCACACTTGAAAAAATGAGACAATAAAATATTTGGCTGAATTAATTAAACCTTAAAAAAGCTAATCCAAGATGTACTTGCTCAAGGATTCCTGAATCTCTGGCCTCTGAGTGTAAACCCCTGTACTGAGACTGAGAAAAACAACAAACAGATAAAGGATAGTTTAGCTAAAAAAATATGGTTTGAAATTCTTTTCAGCACAGAAAATGAGTCCCAGGACTGCTAGGCAAGAGCACTTGGATACTAGGCAAGTGCTCTACCAGTTCTTTTTATTTTTTAGCTAAGACCTTACTCACTTATCCTGGCCTACCTAACATACCTTAGCCTGCCAAGAGGTGAAGATTACAATAGTACACCCAAAATCTTTGAAAGCTATGTCCCTGTAGCGGTTGATACAATGTGTCAATTTGGCTGAATGACTCAGCAGCCTGGTTCCCTATTGGTGGGAGCCCCACTCTGGGGTACAATTGGTTCCTCCCTGAAGTATGACAAGGGCCTGCCTAGGATGATTGGCTTTCTCCCTAGAGCAGGATCAAAGGCCCATCCTGGGGTATGACTAGTTCCACCCTAGGGCACAATGGGCCCACGTCAGAATGACTGAGCACAAAAAGACTTTTTAAAGGGCTGAAGGAGTCAACCCTTCACTTCGTCAGAGAAGCTTCAGTCTTCGCATTCAGCCTGGACTTCATCATCTGGCTTGCAGCACAGACTCTTCGGCCTCCAGCTTGGATCTTTCACCATTCATTGCAGACTCTGCAGTGTCCATTACAGACACTTCAGTCTTCCATTGCAGACCCATCAGCTGACAGAGACTTACACAGAGTGCTGCAGTGAAGTCCAGACTTCCGGATTGAATTCTTCAGTCCGGAGCATGCAGACGCCTTTTGCATGCTTCCTCATCTGACTCTGTGGCTGAGTATTGTACCAATCTTATAATTCCTTACAGATTGTATATTTTGTGTTAATATCCATTCCTTATATCTGTTCTGTTCCTCTAAGTAAAACCCTGACCAATACAGTCCCCAACCCTAGCTTTTTTTTTTTTTTTTTTTTTTTTTAAAGCCTCAAAAATTTGCTAAATTGCCTAGGCTGGGCTTGAACAAAGAGTATGAATTGATATTAGAGAATGTCTTTATAAAGACAGAAGCAAAACTGCCTTCATACTTTATGTATCTCTTCCCATAATTCTACTCCCAGACCTGTGCTGACTATAGGTCTAAATTATTAAACCCAAAGGTTAAGAGAAAAAGTTCCTCATTTCCACTTCTGACCTCTTCGTTTCTCATTAATCTTCCTACCAAAGGAATGATGTTTCTGATTGGTACACAGCAAGACAGTAAGCACTATCAATATACATGTGCTCCAGTGAGTAGAACTGAAATATAAAGCAGCTGAACAAATAGCTGAACAGTCTTATGTACATGCACCTTTTCTCCAGGTTCTTATTCTCAGGTGGGTCATCCTGTATGAACTTGAAGATATATCCATTTGGTCACTCTTCAATTACATTCTCCAATTCAGCTGAATAAAAATGATATTTTTATTTCCAACTGTCTAGTTGCTGTGCTTTATTTCTCTGTATGTTCTAGACTCAGGAGGAAGAAAGAAGTACTAAGATCAATCATCAGGGCTGGCCAGATAGCTCAGCGTACTAAAGTGCCTCCTTAGGCAGAGTGTAGCAGCCATGGTTTGATCCCCAGCTGAAAACATGAGAATCACTGAGAGTCCAATCTTTGTACTGAAACCCTGTAAAACCTGTACTAAATACATAAAACTAAAATCAAAGATCAACAATCACAAAGAATTAGACATGTCTGAGGATAAGAGTTTAGTAAGTAATGTGAACACAAAAAACAGGGAGTTATAAAACACCCATTCTTGTGTGTGCGTGTGTATTTAAGGGAAGGGTCTATAGCAGCGGTTCTCAACCTGTGGGTTGCGACCCTGGCAGGGGTCAAATGACCAAAATACAGGGGTCACCTAAAGCCATCGGAAAATACATATTTAAACCCATGCTATGCCATGGTGAAACTTTATTTATTGGAATTAGTAACAAATATTTCTCAACATATAATTAAATATTGTTTTTGTGATTAATCACTAGGTTTAAATTGTTTGATTTGTACCAATGAGAATCTCAGGTATTTACATTCCAAATCATAACTGTAGCAAAATTACGGTTTTTTGTTTTTTTTTTTTTTAATTTTTATTTATTTATTTTTTTCTTGTTTCAGAACCTTTATTTATTTATTCACTCATTTTTATGGCCGGCTCAGCCCGCCCTGAGGGCAGGACTGGCGCAGCATGTGGTGCCGGGGATCGAACCGCAGTCCCTGAAGCCGCCCAAGCTTTCCCAAGCAGGCGCTTTAGACCACTGAGCCATCCCCCCAGGCCCAAAATTACGGTTTTGAAGTAATCACCAAAATTATTTTTTGGTTTGCAGTCACCACAATATGAGAACTGTATTGTGGGGTCACGGCATTAGAAAGGTTGAGAACCACTGGTCTACAGGGTGTTCAGGGTCTCCCTACTAGATTGGACTTGCCTGTTTACAGTCTCCCAAGAGCTGGGATTAAAGGCATGCACCACCACACCCAGTCTCAACTGTCATCTCAGTGCACCCCAGTGGTAGCCCTGTCCCTGCACCTGCCCTCAGGCGTTATAATCTGCTGAGCTATTTGGCCAGCCCTTAAAACACCTATTCTTAATAAATTCATAAATATAAAATACACAACTATGAAGACATGAGAAAAGATTTACGACAAATTTAAAAGCAGAAATATGATATACTCTGTAAGTGAAAACAGTTCCATATGACACATGCATTGCAAAATGTAATATGCCAAAGCAAAACTAATAACGTAATGAGAATGAGAGATTCTTTATTTTAGAAATCTTAATGCTATTGTAATATTTTTCAGCATTCATATCTCAGGAAAAAAAAAAACTTAAGTCTTAAAATATTAAAATCCACACATTTCAATGCTATTATAATGCTTATGTAATAAAAATAAATTTTATTTAAATAACCACACTGCTCAGAACATCCGTATGCCCTTCTATGCATATGGATATTCTTTTTTCCAAGAACCTTCCTATTTTATTTTCAGTTAGTAAGAGGCAGCATCTATTCTATCTACTCTACTCTCTATTCACTCTGTCTCTGCCTGTCTCTCCTTCTCCCTCTACCTTCTCCTATTCCCCGCCTCCCTCTCTCTGTGTTTCTGCTGGAAACTGAAGAATCAGCCCAGATTAGAAATGTTTCAGTAGGAGAAGTTGAGTATTTTTGCCTTGAGGGGGCAGGGAGATAAGTCCATAATCATATATGCATTTCTACCTCTGAGCTGTACCTCCAAGCCCTTTAGCCATTCTTGCACTGAAGTAAGCCACTCAGGAAAGCTGAGACTCTAAGATCAGGTATCTTGCTGGCACAAAGCTAATCTAAGAAGCTTTCAAATAATCAGTGAAACCCTCGATGGCTATGCTATGGAATCCCTCTCCCAAGTTATCAGGAACCCAGATAGCAATGTTCCTGTTCCCTCCTTCCCTCCTTCCTTCCCTCCCTTCTTCTCTCCCTCCCTCCTTCCCTCCCCCTTCTCCTTTCAGCAACATTTTTAGATTCACTGTCCTCCCTCACATATTTCTCAAACACTGCTCCCATTTACCTTGTAATCTTCCTCTTGCCTTCTCTGCATTCCTTCTACTATCCCCACCCCAGCCTCACTTGCAGAAAAAAAACTCTACGTCAATACTGTGTCAGAAATTTGCTTGGACTAATAAGCCTTTTCTAATATACCCCAGTATTTTAAGAATTCACCTTTTAGTAAATACTAATTATAGAAAATATAGAGCTCCTTTGTTGTATAAGCAGCTCTAGATGAAGAAAAACAGAGTGAAACTAAGTATAAATCTTTGCTGAAATAAGTAAAATATGAAAAAGAAAAAAAAATGTTGTTTTTTTGAGACAGGGTCTCCCTATATAGTTAGGTCAGCCTTGAACTTACTATGTAGCCCAGGCTGGCCTCAAACTTGTGGCAACCCTCCTGCCTTAGCTTCCCAAGTGCTGGGTTTACAGGCATGCACTATCATGCCTACCTTTTAATTTCTCTATATAACTTTATTTCTAAGTTGCTGTTGTTGTTTCCTATAGGGACATTCATAGAAAAGCCTTGGCATTTAGGAATGCTATTTTGAGATAGTTTTTTTTTACAACTGTGCTTAAATTCCACCTCCTTATAATACTCCAGACAAATTTTACCTTCTCTATAAGGTCTTGGCAATGGTTAAAATGTGCACTTACCATACAGCAGCACACCTCTAGTACATATTATCTCATTTAATCCTCACAACATCCCTATGAGGTATTATTATTTTTCCCCCACTGTGCTCCACTCAATTTGTTTGAGACAGGGTCTCTTTTTTTTTTTTTTGCCTTTTTGAGACAGGGTCTCACTATGCAGTTCAGGCTGGCCTTGAGCTCACTTTTGTTGCTCAAGCTGGTCTCGAACTCACACTGATCCTCCTGCCCCAGCCTCCCAAGTGCTGGGATTACAGGCGTGAGCCACCACACCCAGCTGAGACAGGGTCTTGCTGTGTAGGCTGGCCTTGAACTACAAGAATCTTCTTGGGTCAGCCTTCCAAGTGCTGGGATTATACAACACCATGCTTGACCTCCTCCATTATTTTCCAAAGGAAACTGGAACAGAGAGTTCTAGAGAATTTTGCTCATGGTACATAGCCAGTAACTGGCAAATCCAGAATTTCTAATTAAGTAATCTGGCTAAAAGTGTGTTCCTTTTCATCACTTCTGTATGACTGTTTCTTCAAACAACAACAAGAATCCTACAGATGGAAAACTCAACATAATTATCCCCTTTGTCACTGATAAAGAACATGAAGTCACCAGCTATGACTCTGCAAAATTACTTTTAACACCTGAAGGACAGACCATGCCATCGACATCAGACTAAGTATTCTAAAGTTAGGAAACTGACTAAATATAGTTAGTTTCTTCTTACTCAATGCATTTCTCCCTAGTGAGTCATACCTATAAAACTGACAAATTAACCTATTATCCTAAAAGAGCATTAACACTTAAAGAAAATTAAATGAAGTTACTTCAGAATATGCACAATCAGAAGCTGATCATCAGTAATGAGGGGAAATGTTGAAATCAGAAAGTCTGGCCAGGCCTCTAAAGTAGCACAAAACTTTACTGTCTTCAGTTTATTGAAATGAGTATATAAATGAATGTTTAAAGACATGATCTGTCTGGAATTACAGTTGAATCAATCCTTCTACCAATCCAGATCAGTATTAGTAAAAAAAACTTAAACTAGATATTAGGAAATGCCATACACCATAAGCAAAAGAAAATATCTTTAATAAAACAGGACTTTTAAGAGTTTTATGGGCTTATTAAATATCACTTTTGAAATATACTCTTCATACAGTTCCAATTTATACAGAAAATAAATACTAAACTATGGGGCTAGCTCTTTAGGCACTACAGTTACCTCTGGAAGATTAATGTGATATTGAAACACAAACAAATTCTGATTATGGGATTTAATTTGCTTTTAGTATCTATTAGTTTTCTAGATCCCAGTAAGCTATGTAACAATACAGGGCACACGCACAGAAACAAAAGCAAACCACTACTGTAGACTGAACTTGGTTTCTTCTGGACACCAGTCTCTAATGACACTGACATGCACATCTATATAGATGTTTAGGTTCATGGATACAGTGAAAAAAAAAATCTGGATTTAATATAAAATGGTATTCAAGGACGCAAACTACTTTTACATCAGTTAAGATTCTTGTTATTCTCAAAATATATGGATGCCATATTGCACTAAGAAATACAAATGAATTATGGGTCCTGTACTGGCCAAAGTACCATGTTGATGAAAGGCAAATTTGTAAAAACCAATACTGTCTAACACTAAAGACTATTTTTTTAACAACTCACCTTGACTTGCTCTTTTTTTTTTTTTACTTAGTAGTCATACCACCAAAGCAAAGTTTACAACACTTATTTCAAAAACAGCTCAAGCTTCTAATCTCACACAATATACACAACGAAGAAGCAGAAAAAGTACTAAAAATACTACTGGCTTTTAAACAGTATAGTCTGAAGCTATTATTTTCTACTAATCAAACACACAAACAGATCTTTCAGTAGACTATGCCTGCCTACTTCTTTTTTTAATACATCCAGTGAAACTTCAATGTTTTGCCACACTTGGAAGTAATTATCTGGCATAATTTTCAAATCCCACACATTTCCTAAAGGATTCTTACAATCAAAGGAAAACTTACCTCTGCAAAATGTGTTGATGTGCTATTGTCTATCCGACTGCTACCACCACCTAAAAAACTAAAGAGAAAAAAAATGGTGGTAATTCTACTCCCAGCACAAGCTCCCTTCCCACAAGCTAAAAATAGAATGGTATAATGAGGTCAAATCCCAATAAGGAAGTATAACTCATCCCAACACAACACTTGCAAATGAAATGATAAAGATGTCCACGTAATTAATCCACAGAAAACATTAACAATAAAATCATGTGGATTTCAAGCAAATCAAAGCTAAATCAAGTGAAACTTTGGACAGCAGGGCTTACCACAAAGAAAAAAAAAAGAACCTTCAGTAATATAACTCAAATCTGATCTAACGAGGAATAAAAAACAAATATTTGTCTTCAAAGAAACAAAACAAAATAATATTTTACTGTAAAACCACTCACCCATTCCATGATCATAACATTTAAGAAAAGAAGACGTTTCTTATAACATAGAGGGCAGTGGTGCAAAGTTTACACATTAGAAGAGAGCTCAGGGACACCCACTCAGGACCCCCCTCCTGTCCCTCTCTCCAACAAGACCTTTCTTTACCCTAATAAAAATGTTCTGCTCATAAAAAAAAAAAGAGCTCAAAATAAATATTTGTGCTAATTTATCCTACACAGTACTCTGTTTATTCTGCCTATCCTTTTGACCCATCTCAAATGCTACCTCCATCAAATCACTTCTGAACTCACCAACCAAATGAGGCTCTTCTATATTCCTTCTGTGCTCTTTCTCAATTCTACTTTGCATTACAAATATCTAGAATTACCCTTATCCATTTCAACTCTTTTCCCTTCTTTCATAAATATACATTTAAAAAGGATGTGTTTTATTAATGTCTCAAATTAAATATTTAAGTATGTATAATGTATTGGAAATTACACAGCACCCATTACCTCTGAAAACTGCAATATATTATGCCATATTAATATCTCAAAATATACGCTGAATTAATATCAATCCCATGTATAAATGATAAAATAACTACAGATTCTCAAAGGAAAAAAATACTAAATCCCACTTTCCCTATGAAATCTGTGAAGAGAAGAAAGTTGTTAACACCTGGGAGAAAAGAGGACGGAAAGAATCACAAGAACTGCTGAGAAATACTTTAAGAGAAACACAAAGGCACAAACACACACAAAACACTGGGTATAAAATCCACAAACTACTACAAATAGCTTTCATTTATAGGATTACAATACCAATACTGGCAGTACACTGAGCTTACTGAAGAAACAAACACACTCTAGTTAAACTAAAAGCAAAATTTAATGCCACTCTTTATATTCTTAGGCTTTATTATTTGATTAGGAACCATGCAACATGTGTACTTTTTTAAAAAAAAAACATTTCAACTGCACACCAACTCCAAAAGTACTTAAACATCCATGCTAAATAACTAAATGAACTATCAGACATTATAAGAAAAGAAATTGCAAGGCTGTATTTCTATGTCACTGCCGAGGCCTGGCAGGTTTCCAAGGCTTTTTTTTTCCTGTCTTTACCACATGGTTTCAGGAACTCAAACCATCAACTCCCATCTTTTGGGACTCTGTTCACTGTGAAACTTCTTCAACATTCCCCTTGCTTAAAATGTCTTCACATTTTAAAGAGATAGAGCTAGTTATAAAGGGATAATAAAAATAATCCCAAAGTTCTGAGAAACTTTATAAAGCTTAAAATTTACAAAGTGCCTCTCTATATGTATGTTTAGTAGAAGACAGTCCCATTACCTCAAATTTATATACAAGGACTTTCTCTTATTTTTCGCATGCGCTACTAACCACTGTAACTGCTAAGTATTCAAATTAGCAAATACAAATTTTATAGAATATGCTGCCTCTAAGACACTTATTTTATGAAAAAAAAAAAACTTTCAAAACACATAACCTTCACATTTGAGTAGTTGTCACTGATATTCTCTATATAAGACAATCTTTAAAATATTAGAGCACATGGGGCCAGCAGGATGGCTCAGTGGTCTAAAGCGCCTGCAGGCGGCTGCAGGGACTGCAGTTCGATCCCCGATCCCCGGCACCACATGCTGCACCAGCCCTGCCCTCAGGGCAGGCTGAGCTGGCCATAAAAATAAATAAAAGTACTGAAACAAGAAAAAAGAAAAAAAAATATATATATATACATATATATATATATATATATATATATATATATATATATATATATATATTAGAGCACAAATTGAAATCAGGTCGAGTAGGAACAAGATCTATAGAATTCATAGTCATGTGCCTCACAAGGATTTGCTTTGCAGTTATCATTTATAACTGTATTTTATTTTATTTTTGAGACATGGTCTCACAATGTATGCAGCTGGCCTCAGACTCATTGTACAGCCCACACTGACCTCCACTCACAATCCTCTTGCCTCAGCTTCCCAAGTGCTAGGATTACAGGTGTCTGCCACCATACCTGAGTATACTTATATTTTAAAAAAAAGTATTACCTGCCTTAAGAAACCAGGATTAGTATCTCAAAAATGTCCATTGTTTCTCTACAATTTATATTTTTTATTCAACACATGCAGTATATAAGTGCCTGAAATAAGTATTTAATGCAATTATAATAGCAAAATAGGAAGCTAAACTATACCAAGTCAGCATGCTATCCACACACATTAATTTTTCTGTCATGCTAATCTTATGGGTTTAGCATTGGTATTTTTATTGAACACCAAGGGTATTATACCAACACTCAAGCGTTTATACCAAACTGAATCCCATGCCATATATTGCCCCAGAAGCTCCAACTCATTTATACATATAATCATCAATGATTAACAAAGCAAAACTAACATACTGTAAAATGTGTAGCTTTTTTCCTGGTTGTAGAAGGAACCTTCAACTTTAGATTCTGCAATGGTACAGGAATTATCTTCTGTAGCCATTAATATCACCCAGTCACTGCCAGATTCAGAATTTTAACCAAGGCTGGGTAAATAGCTCTGTGGTCTAAAGCACCTGCTTAGGTAAGTTTAGGCAAAGCACAGGGACACATGTACCAGCCCTGTCTCCAGGGCTGAGCCAGCTGCAAAAAATAATAACAATAATTTTAACTATTTCGTAGATTGTTTAACCAGATAGCCCAAAAGAACAAATTTCCTATTGTGTTTAGCAAAAACTAAAACAGAAAAAAAAAAGGCCAATAGCAAAATTAATGCTACTCTGTAACTTTTTATAGGTTTATACCTCCACTGCAGAGAATGAGAAAAATTTCAAGTGATACAAATTGAAATATTAATATACAGTGGGAAAGATGATAAAAGTTTGACAGCAACAATCTTAGTAAGAACAAAGGTTCTAAGGTTTGCTAAGAGTAACAACATAGCTTGCTTGGTTGGCTAGAATGTCCTCTTTACCTACAGAACTGTCTTATTGGAAGTTGTTACATAGCCAACCAAAGATAAAACACAGCAACTTAACCTTCAGCAACAAAGTGGTCACTAAAAACTAACCAATAACCTAAGAGAACCCCAAAGTCTGAGAAAGTAAGCAAACTTAGATTTACTGATGTTAGAGATCCCCAAGGAATGATCCATCAGAAGCTCTGAATCTCATCTTTTCCAGTTTTTTTCATGTGTGTTCACATATGTGCATATTCACAGTCATTTGTTCTCATCAATTTAAAAAACAAACTCCTTCTAGGTTATTCAGTTGATACTACAGAAAAGAGTTTTATAATACAATGTAATATCCGATTTATTCATTAGGTTGTACAATACCTGGAATCATCTGTTACTTCTTCAATAAAGCCTGACTCACATCTGGGACATATATAATCCTATAAAAGAAAGGAAGAGTAAATAAAACATTACCATCAGGAAGACAAGTATGTAATTTCAGAATAACAGAGTATGTAAATTGAGGGTATATGTTTTGTGTATTTGCAGATTCCCAGGATTTTTTAATTTCATTCTGCCAAACAAAGAATTTCGTAAATTATCTGCAGAATGGCTTTCATAACTAGTTAAATGGTTCTCACTGGGAGATGAAAATCAAGAGTGTCAAAGATTTGCTTCAGTGTTTTTTTGTTTTGTTTTTTAATTGCTTTGTTACTTTTTTATTTCAGCTTGGTCTGGGTTTTAGTAGCAGTTAGGTTAGTATATTTTTTAACTGCAATGAATTTAATTTTCTCTAAAAGACATCAATATTGATGGATACGGAAACTGCTACTTTTTAATATGTGCACAAAGGAGACAAACTGAATTACAGCATAAATAAGTTTATAGACTAGGAAATATTTCTAATCTATTTCCTGATTATCCATGACTACAAATACAACTAACATTCTTAGTTATTCCACAGAAACTATAATTCAAATAACCAAAACAAGTCCATTAACTGAATTTCTATTTCCCTCAGTAATAAAGCATTCTCTTAAATAATAAACTGTGAGGCACAGCAAGGCATGCTGGCAATTCCAGTAATTGAGAGGATAAAGCAAGATCACCATGACTTGTAGCCAGCATGGGCCATACAGTTACTTTAAGGTCACTCTGAAATACATTGCAAGACCCTGTCCAGAAAACCAAAAAAATTAAGAATAACAGTAATAATACCTAGCTAGGTGTGGTGGCGCACACCTGTAATCCCAGCACTTGGGAGGCTGAGGCAGGAGGATTGCTGTGAGTTCAAGACCAGCCTGGGCTACAAAAGTTGAGTTCAAGGCCAGCCTGAACTGCATAGTGAGACCCTGTCTCAAAAAAAAAAAAAAAAAAAAAAAAAAAGTAATAACACCAAGTTTTTTTGTTTGTTTGTTTGTTTTTAGGGAAGGGTCTACAGAGTGTTCAGGGTCTTACTACTAGATCAGACTCGTAGTGATCTGCCTGTTTACAGCCTCCTAAGAGCTGGGATTACAGGCACGTGCCACCACGCGCAGTCTCTACTGCCAGTCTCAGGCACAGGAGGGGAGTGCAGGGCTAATAGGCCTGGGGATGACAGCTCCCCCTAACCCCCCCATGTCCTCCACTACCCCCTACCCCCGCACCTGCTTGTGCTAATCCACTGAGCTATTTGGCCAGCCCTTAATACCAAGATTTGAGGCTAAGAAAGAATATACCTTAGAGAGTTCTTTATCAGACTTTTAGAAAACATTTTTATTTCATAGTAAAACATCCTAGAAAGGCATTTTTTAATTATTTTGTTGTCCTTATACTTTCTGGTCCCTAAAGTTTTGTTTTATCTGTTGGTCATGCAGCTGTATTTGGTTCTTCAAACATCCAAATGTTTTCTTAAATAGGATTATTACTAAAGGATTATTATTATTATATTTAGTACAAGGTCTACAGGGTCTCACTACAGATCAGACTTCTAGCAATCCTCCTATTTTGAGCCTCAAAAGGGATTATGTTAAAAAGGGATCTTACTAAAGAAAATAAGATCAATTTTTCATTAAAGAAATTTGCCTGTTAGTCAATGAAAAGGGAAATTAATGTGCTTAGGGTGAGGATGACAGGAAACAGTAGACATGGACACTGGAAATAAGCAGTCCATATATGTGATGCCAAAGCAAGCACAGGAATGGACACCCAAGACAGGCAAACAAGAGCCCAGACTGGAAAACTGCAAATCGTTATGAACTTTAACCCTCTACATAAGAAGCTCTAAACCTTTGAAGTGCACAATAGACATCAAGGGTGAGACATCTATAATGGACATACTATGAACTTCTCTAGAAACAGACTGGAGGTCACAGTGCTCCTTGAATATTTCCATCTATCCTTCATCCGTCTGGCAGTTTCAACCCTATTCCTTTCTTTCCCGTTAAGAAAATGTATACAAGGGCTGGCCAAATAGCTCCGTAGATTAAAGCACCTGGATCAAACCACTACCCCTGTGCTAATGTTTAAAATGAAACACAACAACCAAATATAAAACTGTGTGCTGGACAGACTGGCCCTGACCCCGGGGTCAAGCTGAGATGGTGACTGAGACTGTGTGTGGTGGCACGTGCCTGTAATTCCAGCTCTTGATAGGCTGTAAACAGGAAGATCACTAGAGTCTGATCTAGTAGTAAGACCCTGAACACCTTGTAGACCCTTCCCTTAAAAAAAAAAAATTTAAAATTATATAGAAAAGAAAATGCATACAAATTCAATCAAGATTGCAGAAAGTTAAGCTTAAATCTGTTCTAATGTTTAAAATGAATCACAACAACCAAATATAAAGCTTTGTTATATATATATGTATATATACACATACATATATATATATATGTATATATATATATATATATATATATATATATATATATATGGTATGTAAGTATGTATATATGTATGTTATGGCCAGCTCAGCCTGCCCTGGGGGTGGGGCTGGCACAGCATGTGGTGCCAGGGATTAAACTGTGGTCTCTGTGGTTGCCTAAACTTGCCTAAACAGACATTTTAGACCACTGAGCTATCTTGCTGGCCCATAACAACCAAATATAGTGTGGTAGTATACACCTGTAATCCCAGCACTGAGGAGTCCTGAAGCAGGAGATCATAAATTCAATGAAAGCTTAAGCTATTCTGGCTCAAAAAAAACACCTCACAAACAGCAAAACAAAAATCCTCCACAAAAAAAAAAAAAAAAAAAAAAAATTATCACAAAATATAATTCATCATAATTATTGTGCTGGGCCCTGTTCCTTTTCCCTCTCTCACTATCCCTACCACTTTAAATACAGGCATAGCTCATTTAGATGTCTACTTGTAAACAAATTAAAGTTTTGTGTCATCTGTGCACTAAGTAATTCTATGAACACCATTTTTCCAAAGCACATGCATATTTTCAGTTTCTATCACATTTAGAAACTTGTAATATTTCAGTTTTTTTCACCATTACTATGTACTACAGTAATTTTTCTTTTTTCTTTCTTTCTGCCCCCCCCCCTTTTTTTTCTTTTTAAGACTGGATCTCAAGGTAAGTGCAGAGGCCAGGGTTCAGTCCCTGGCACCACATCTGTGCTGACCCAGCCTGGGCAAGAGTCCAGGCGTGTTGGTACATACCTGTTACCTCAGCACTAGGAAGGTGTAAATCAGGAGGATCACTTCGAGTCTGGGCTCCATAGTGAGACCCTGCACAAAAAAGACTGGATCTCACTATGTAGTCCAGGCCAGGCTTAAGCTTGTGGCAATCCTCCTGCCTCAGGCTTCAGAGTGCTGGATTTACAGGTAAGTGCTGGATTATAGGAATATACTACCATATCCAGCTATTATGATGATAATCTCTGATGTTCTCATTGCAGTCGTTCTATACTACTTAAACTTCAGTGTATAATTTTTATTCATTTTAATGAGAAAAAAAGATAAAGTGGCAATGAATACAAAATACAACAGTGAAACTATTCCAATAAATAACTCTACAATAGCCTTTAAGTCGTCAAGTGATAGAGTTACAAGTCGCTCATTTTAAATAAAAAACTAGAAATGCTTAAGCTTGAAGAAGGCAAGTGAAAAGCTAAGACAGGCCAAAAGCTCTGTCAGTTTGTGAATACAGGAGCTAGAGACATAGCTCAGCAGCACAGTATCTGCCTGCCAAGTGAAAGATCCTGAGCTAGATTCCTGGCACCAAAAAACTTAAAATGTGAATACAAAGGACAAGTTCCTAAAGGAATTTAAAAGCACTGCTCCAAAAAAATGCATGAATGGTACGAAAGTGAACAGTCTCTATCAATGACAAGGAGAAAATCAGTAGCCTGGATATTAGGCTACTGATATATATCTCCTTAAATCAAAGCCTAATCCAGTTCTATGAAGGCTGAGAGAAGTGAGGAAGTCTGAAGCCAGTAGAGGCTGGTTCATGAAGTTTAAGGAAAGACACTGTCTCTGTAACAGAAAAGTACAAGGTGATGTCTATGCTAGAGAGATACTGCAATAAGTATTCCAAAATGCCAAGGTAAAATAACTGATGAGCCAGGTATAGTAGTACACTATAATCCCAGCACTCAAAGTCAAGACCATCCTGACTTACAAAGTAAGCTTATGGCCAGCCTGAGCTGCAGAATGAGACCCTGCCTCAAAAAGGAAAAGAAAACAAAAAAGAAAAGAGGCTAAAAGAAATTCTCAGGGGAGATGTCTTTGAGCTTTATAGTGGCAGAAGGTATCATCTAGGACTTCCATGGCTGGAGAGAAGTCAATGCCTGGCTTCAAAGCATAGGCTGTCTCTTGCTAGGAGCATAGCTGTTGCTTAAGCTGAAGCCAATATTCGCTTACCATTATAAAAGTTTAGAGCCTTTAAAAATCACACCAGGGCCAGGGATATAGCTCAGAGGCAGAAGCTCCTGCCTGGCAAGCATAGGTCCAGAGTTCAATCTCTGGTATCCCCTCCCTAAAAAAATTACACCAGCCTGCTGGCACAATACCCATAACCCCAGTACTCAGAGACTCAGGTAGAAGGATCACAGAAAGTTTGAGGCTAATTTGTTCTACAAAGTTAAGTTTAAGGTCAGCCTAAACTACACAATGAGAGCCCGACCCCCCCCCAAAAAAAAAATTATACCAAACCTACTCTTTCAAAATATTACTGCATTTGACAATGTACCTGGTCACTCAAGAGTTCTGACACAGATGTACAAGATTACTATTGTTTTCATACTTACTAATCCAACTTCTGCCCTACAACCCCGATGATCAGTCCTGATGAGGCTTGGGGTTTTTTTTTTGTTTTGTTTTGGGTTTTTTTGGTATTGGAAATCAAACTCAGTATCTGGTACTTGCCTGGCAGGAGCTCTCTGTGGCTGAGCTATACCTCCAGCCTTAAGGTAACTGTTGCCATCAACTGTGATTCCAATGTTGGACATAGACAATGTAAAACCAAAAACTTTCTAGAAAGGATTCATAGTTTCAGATGCTATTAAGAATATTTGTGACTTGGTGGGGGCTTTCAGGTTAGCTCACTAATTAATGCACTTCCACAGGTAATCCCAGTCAGGAACGGGGGAGGCAGTTAGATCCCCATACTTACCCTTAAGGTAGCCTGAGCCAGCCAAAAAACAAGGAAGAACATTTGTGACTCACAGAGGAAGATCAAAGTATCAATATTAAAGCACGATGGTGGCTGGTATGATCCTAGCATTCTGGAAGGCTGAGGCACGGAGGACTACAAATTTTAGCCTAGTCTGGATGGCGTAGTGAAATCATATCTCAATAATTTAAAAATTTATTAAGAGTTGGGGCTGTAGCTCAGTGCAAAAGACTCTACGTTCAACCACCAGTATCACAAACAAGTAGTAATAGGAGTTTGGAAGAAGTTGATTAGAACACTAATAGATGGTTCTGACAGGCTTAGAACTTCAATGGAGGACATAACCATAGAGATGGTTGAAACAGAAAGATAACCAGAAGTGCAGCCTGCTTCCATCATGAAAGGATGCTAAAGCTTGTCAAATGCTTTTCATGTATCAGTGAAGATGATCATAGGGTCTTCAACTTTCATTCTATTAATTCTATTTTGATACATTTAAAATTTTTGAAGTATTTAAAATTCTCTGTGGCAGCTACAGCTTTAAAATGAAAATGTTTAAATTGTAGCAACCTGAGAAACATAGTTGGGTCAAAATACTGTTAATCAGGCCAGGTATGGTGACACATGCTCTGGAAGGCTGAGACATAAGGGCCACATGTTCAAATCCAGCTAAGGCAAACTAACCAGATCCTGTCCCAAAATAAAAATTAAAACTTGAATTTTACAAGGTCTGAAGGTATAGCTCAGCATAAAGGCCCTGGGTTGAATCTCCTTGGAAGGAAAGAAAAAAGGAATGAAAGAAGGGAGAGAAGGAAGGAAGGAAGACATATTCTGAACAAAAGTCAACATACAAGTATAGAAAGAACCTAGTATGGGGCTGGGCATGGTGGCACACCCCTGTAATCTTAGTACTTGAGAGGCTGAGGCAGGAAGATTGGTGCAAGTTTGAGACCACCTGGACTATAAAAGTAAGCTCAAGGCCAGCCTGAACTGCGTATTGATACCCTTTCTCAAAAAGACAAAAAGACAAAAAAAAAAAAAAAAAAAAAAAAAAAAAAAAAAAAAAAAAAAAAAAAAAAAAAAAAAACTATTATGGCTAAGTGTGGTAGCATACACCTGGGATCCCAGCACTCAGAAGAAGCTAAGGCATTAAGACCTTGTGCATTTAAGACCAGCCTGAGCTACAAAGTGAGCTCAAAGCCAGTCTGAATTGCATAGCAAGACTCTGTCTCAAAAAGACAAAAAAGTAAAAAATAAGTAGAATAATGATAGGTCAGGATTCAAAGTTTCCCAGGCACCCTGCTCCAAACACTCCCCCTCTTGATTTCCTAAGCACCCAACCCCAACCCCAGCCCCAAGCCTGCCCTTTATTGTACTGTGGTTTCTGCTCACTTCCCCTTTTCCCACCATGCTGGTCTTAGCTCACTTCCCTCTGACCTAAGCAGGATTATACCACAAGGAAGGAAAATGATGTCCACCTGTGATCTGGCTATTCCAGCCCATGATCACCAGCCCTTAAAGATCCTACAAAATCTCCCCCTCCCAAACTCTGTTCACTGCTTTTTGGTCAGCTAGAAAGCCTGCCTGCTTGCTGTCCCCAATAAATCTTCCACACCTGTCAGAATGCCTGGACTGGTCAATTATGTCGGTTATCTTAGTTACTTTTTGCTCGTTTTGCTGGGACAAATACCCGACACTCAAAATGAAGGAAGGAAAGGTTTATTTAGCTCACAGTTACTGGAGGTTTCAGTCCATATTCGGCTGGCCCAAGGCTGAGTGCAACAGAGCAGAGAGCATCCAGTTCATGGCAGCGGAACAGCAACAAAATGGCGGCAGAGGTAGCCAACCAAACACGGCAGCAGAGCAAAAGCAACGGTCCGAATCTGTCTCTCTGTCTCTCTTTATATTACATGCAGGCTCTCTGCCTTAGCCGCCACCTTAGGCTACACCCATAATCCCAGAAGTACTTCCACCCATAATCCCACTAGTACTAAAAAACCCATAATCCCAGGGATCACTGATCAAGTCTGAAACTCTAGAAGTCTCCACCCAATGACTAAATGAGGCTTTGGGGGGACAACTAGACATAAACCATAACATCGGTTCATACCTAACAAATAATAATAATAATTAATAATAATAATAATAATAAGGGCCAGGGAGATAGCTGAGTGGAATAAGTGCTTGCCTGACAGGTGCAAAGTCCTGAGTTTGATCCCTGGTACCACTAAAAAAATAAATAATAATAATAATAATAATAATAATAATAACAACAGGATAGAGATACAGCTCAGCGGCATAAATATCTGGCTGGCAAGCACAAGGTCTTGAGTGATTCCTGACACAAAATAATAATGATTAATAACAACACCACCCTAATGTAGCGAGGCACGGTTAAAAGTCTATAACCCCAGAATTCTGGGGATGAGGCAAGTGGATCAGGTTTAAACCCAGCCTGGGCAATTTAGTGTTTAGTGAGTTAGCCAGTGAGGCTGTCTCAAAAAAAAGGCTGTGTTGGGAGCCCCAGGAAGCCAGGAAATTGATCAAGTGTGTGTAGGTGGGACTAGGCTTCCATCCCTGGAGCAGAAAGCTATCCCAGTGCTGGGAAAAACATCCTGTCTGGTTAGCCTTGTGTTATCGGATACAAACTTTGCAGAAGTATAAATACAGGATTGTTTCTGTGTGTGTTGAGTTAGTCTTGCCCATCAGGCAGACTGGCAACCACCTAGCCCAACTTTATGTGTTGTCTCTTTCTGATTCCTACTGCCGTGTCCGCAGTAAAATCAATGGATCCCTACAAAGCTAGAAATGTAGCTTGATACAAAGGCCCAGGAGTCAGTCTCTAATACAAAAAAGGAAGGGGGAGAAGGAAGGGAGGAAGGGAAGAAAGAAGAACACATGTTAAATTAAGGGGGAAAGCTGCTTATATTTACTAAATACCTATGATCTCTTTGATCCTGTTTTTTCTCTCAACTACTCTGGGCACTGATAATTGTTATTTCTATTTTGTAAACAAAAAAAAAGTAAATAATCTCTCTCAACCCATATATTCTTTGTTTTGGTTTGGTTTGATTTTTGAAACAGCATCTTGCTTTGTAGTTTAGGCTGTTGCTGAACTCATGGCAATCCTACCTCAGCCTTCCAAAGATTGGGACAACAGGTACTGAGCACCACATCTGCCCATATGCTCTGCTGGAATATGACTTTCCCACTCCTTTTAACAGCTGAATCTATTCCTCTACTATTTTTACTCTAGTAAGTCCCATAACTTATTTAACAGGTAGACTATGTCAGCTGCTGCCTGGCAAATTCTGCTTTCTAACTCTAGAAACGTGAGCAGTCATAAAGGTAAATCTACTATTCTCTGTTGGATAAAGGAACTAGGTCAAAAACAGAGAGAAAAAAAAAAAAAAAAAAAACACCTTTATAGGTCTAGCCTAGGAAAGCCCTCAGATGGCTCGGCTCTATCTTTGGGTACTATATGGCCCCAACCAAAGGAAAGATTAAGTCAGACCACCTGAAATATGACAGATAATGTTTGTTTTTAAGTCACCAAATTTGGTAACTCCTTAGGCCAGCAGTTCTCAACCTGTGGGTCGCAACCCCAGCAGGGGTCGAAAGACCAAAACACAGGGGTCACCTAAAGCCATTCTGAATCATAACTGTAAGCAAAATTACAGTGTTGAAGTATCCACCAAAATTATTTTTTGATTTGGGGTCACTGCAACATAAGGAACTATATTGCAGGGTCACAGCATTACAAAGGTTGAGAACCACTGCCTTAGGCAATAACAGAAAACCTGAACATTGCCCTTGGGACTTTAAGCCTTGATCTCTCTTCAACCCAAATTCCATATTCTTTTTATTAAATCATGTTGACAGAAATTTTTTAAAGGAAAAAATCAATAATCATAATTTGCTGAAGACTGAGTGCAAAAATTTATAGCAAGACCAGAAAAAGCTTCTGAAAATGAGCAGCTAGTTATATGTCTCCACGTCCCCAATGGGGAATCCACGTCCCCAGGAGTTCCCCAATACTCTGGGGAACACTAAATCCAAAGTCTGAACTTCAAGCTCACAAATTCAGAAATCTAATGTGGCGGACCAAGAGAGAACCTATCTCTTGAAAACAGATTCATATCAAATGAAAATTAGAGATCTCTGCATAAAACCCAGAAAGCTGACTTTCAAAATTACATTAAAAAGTTATCGAATGGCCTGTTAACTTACTCTATTTAGTATTCTCTGTTGTTCTTGTTGAGACAGAGTCGTGATATATAGTTCAGGCTGACCTTGAACTAGGAGTTATCCTCCTGCCTCAGCCTACTGAGTTCTAGGATTACAGGCATGCACCACCATGCCTGGTTATTCTGCAGATTTCCTCATATACTAGAGGAAAATTTTAAGAATCAACTGAATTACAATTCCAAGTTTCCACTTACTACATTAAAATTTATAGACAAAACATTAAGCTGTTTACAAAATACTCAGTCCCTGTCACATTAGATAATAGACAATAAGTACGGTTATTACAGTTATTCCATATTATAATCCTTGTTTAATAAACTGAAACCCAGAGTAAAAAGTGAGTGAATATACACCTGTGCCACCATGCTAAAGTAACCCAATATATCCATCCCATAATAGACAAATCATATCCTCAAAGTCAGGGACCTTGGATCCCGCTGCTCTCTGCAATAACATAGTTTACAGCTGGCTGCTGACTCTTCCTTTTCTATGCCTCATTGATGACCTACATCTCCACAGACCCTTATACAAAGTTTCTCTCATTCAATTCATGTGGCCAATTACTTTTTTTTTTTTTTTTTTTTTTTTTGTCTTTTTGAGACAGGGTCTCGCTATGCAGTTGAGGCTGGCCTTGAGCTCACTTTTGTAGCCCAGGCTGCTCTCGAACTCGCACTGATCCTCCTGCCTCAGCCTCCCGAGTGCCAATGACTTATTTAAAAAGAAAAGTTTCCAATTTAGGCATTTTGAAATTACTGTAGTTCTCTGAACTCAAGAGGTCTCAAGCAACTACTCTCTTGGCTACTAATAAGAAAACCAGTTTTCACAGCCAGGCGTGGTGGTACACGCCTATAATCCCAGCACTCGGGAGGCTGAGACAGGAGGATCGGTGCTAGTTCAAGACCAGCCTGGGCTACAAAAGTGAGGTCAAGGCCAGCCTGAACTGCATAGCGAGACCCTGTCTCAATTAAAAAAAAAAAAAA
>PVJA010031060.1:5112-25317 GCA_004027025.1 Myocastor coypus | reverse complement strand
TTTTTTTTTTTTTTGTTTTTTTTTTTTTTTTTTTTTTTTTTTTGTTTTTTTTTTTTTTTTTTTTTTTTTTTTTTTTTTTTTGTCTTTTTGAGACAGGGTCTCACTATGCAGTTCAGGCTGGCCCTTAGCTCACTTTTGTAGCTCAGGCTGGCCTCAAACTCACACTGATCCTCCTGCCTCAGCCTCCCAAGTGCTGGGATTACAGGCATGCGCCACCATGCCCGGCTTGTTTTGTGTCTTTCTTTGTTGGTGTTTTAGTTTTTTGAGACAGAGTCTTGCTTTGTAGTGCAGGTTGGCTTGAAACTCTGAATATAGCCCAGGCTGGCCTCAAGCTCACTGCTATACTTAATGCTGAGGTAAAGGTTCTATCATGGCAGGCTGTGTGTTGTCTATTTCTGCTTCTCTGTCTCTCTATTTCTGTCTCTGTCTCTGTCTCTCTCTTTCTTTCAAGATAGGGTCTCACTATGCAGTTCAGGCTGGCCTTGAGCTCACTTTGTAACCCAGGTTGACCTCCAAGTCAAGTGGTCCTCTTGCCTCAGCCTCCCAAGTGCTGGGAATATAGGCATGTGCCACCACATCCCGAAATGTGTGATATCTAAGAGAAGTGTCCTATAAGGACTTCTCAAGTAAAGGCAAAGGACTGCTGGAAGGATGCCAGAAGACTTTCTTAGAAAAAGATGTTTGCTTTCAGGGAGAGGAACTATGAATGTAGACTGAATTCTAAAGCAGTTACCAACAGGTATATGGCTTATGCTTGTAATACCAGCAGTCTGGGAGGCTAAGGTAGAAGGATCACAAATTCTAGCCCATTTTGCTACTTCACTAGAATTTGTCTCAAAATAAAATTTAAAAATTGAGTTGGGGTTGTAGCTCAGTGTGAAGGCCTTGGATTCATTCGCTAGTATTGGAAAAATAAGATCAAGTCTAGAGAATTGAATAGCAGGTGTTTGGGGTCTTGAGTGTAGTTCAGTTTCAGTAATGCTGTTGAAGAGAGTTGGCTATTTGTGGTCGCTCCTTGGGATATGTTCTAGGGACCCATGCTTCTACATAAGTGTCTCTCACAAACAGCTTCACCTCTCCACATCTGTCAGCACCAGAGAAGCTGTACTGTTCACAGTATGGTTATGGACTCACTGGCTCCCCTGGCTTCTGTGGGTCTGGAAGGCTCAAGTATGGCAAGTTCTGAGGAGAAGAGGCCTGGAGGGAGTAAGGCCATGTTCTGAATTCACCAGGCTCTACTATCCATGGTGGTCAGCAGAACCCACAGTACAGTTTTCTTTTAGGCCTTGGGAATATAACCATTGGTCTTTGGGTTACTACATTAGTCCTTGTTGTTCTCCCTAACTTCTGTTTACATCTTGGAAAATGCTGGTTCTTCTCAAGCAAGGACTTTTCAGACTTAGAATAATAATCTCAAATCATGAATTTTGAGTATTCCACTGGATTTTGTAAAGTACGCTTTGGCATTGTAAACTGTTTTGTTCTACCTGAAACAGGGTCTCCCCGTATAGTTCAGGCTGGCCTTGAGTTTGCTTTGTTGCCCAGGTTGGTCTTGAACTTGCAATGATCCTTATGCTTCAGTCTCGTATTCTCTTATTTATTCTACCTTTGCAGCAACTTTCTCGATTCGGCTTCTGCTTCTAGTTCAAAATTAAGAGAACCTGGGAGTTCAAAGCCAGCTTGGTCAATGTGAGAGGCACCTCCTCAGTGGAGGAAAACAAATGGAGGAGAAAAAACTTATTTGCCCTGTTTCTATACTTATACTTTTTGTTGTTCAAGTCACATAAATCGTTGGACTATCTAGGATTGTTTTCCTCTGGGTAAGGATTATTTACCCTAACCAGTAACAATTTGCTTGGTTCAGAATAGTGTGAGATAGCTTCTTTAACTAGATTTCCTTTCTTTCTCTCCCTTCCCCCACCAGCCACATCCCTTCCCTGCTTTTATAATTTGTTTTGAGAGCCGGGCGTGGTGGCGCACGCCTGTAATCCCAGCACTCGGGAGGCTGAGGCAGGAGGATCGGTGAGAGTTCGAGACCAGCCTGGGCTACAAAAGTGAGCTCAGGACCAGCCTGAGCTGCATAGCGAGACCCTGTCTCAAAAAGACAAAAAAAAAAAAAAAAAAAAAAAAAAAATTTGTTTTGAGACATGGTCTGGCTAAGTCACTAAATTGCCCAGGTTTGAGTCTCCTGCCTCTGGCTTCATGAGGTTACACAACTGTGCTGAGGGCTTCTTATCTTAATGACTAAATGTAGCATTGTCCTTTCACACCCCTCTTTCCTCACCATCTGTAGCTCTATTCATTCTTCTACAGATATTTCTCATGGGTCAGCTAGCAGTGTTCTAGGCACAAACCAAAACCAGTTGCTCATAATTCCTAAGTGCCTCCAGATTCTCCTTTCTCCTGCCACCATCCTGCAGTTGGCCATTTTAAAAAATCTTTTAATTACTTAATGTATTTATTTATTTGGTACAGGGTCTCACTGTGCAGCTTGGACTTACAGCGATCTTACTGTCTCAGACTCCCCAAAGGTGTGCCACCACATCCAGTTTCACTGGCCTGTAGGACGGCACGGAGCTGGCCAGGCAGGCACTTAGATTGCCAAGCTATCTTCCCAGCTCCCCCCACTTTTTTTGAGTCAGGGCTTTGCTATGTAGCTCAGGCTGGCTTTGAATTCACTGTGTGGCCTAGGCTGGCCTCATACTCTTGGAAATGCTCCTGCCTCAGTCCCAAAGTGCTGGGCTCACAGGTGTGCACCACACACCTGCCCTTCCTCTCCTTAAAGTCTCTTGAGTCGCCTATTTTCTAGTTGACAACATATTTTTTTTTTTTTTAGGATTACATGAGATGATGTGCATAAAATGCTTAGTTAAGTTCCCAGCTCAATCAATAATGCTATCTATTTTATTTGTATCATTATTACCTTAAGTCAGAAGATTTAATTGAGATAAGTGACCTTAGTATTATTGACCTGTGATGAAAGGTTTAATCTAAAAAATTTTCTAAGACTAAGTTGGAATCTGGAGCATAGTTATAGGGGTGTCTTTTGAAAAGTAGTGATCCATCACTTCTCTGCCTTTTGGCTAAGATCAAGTGTGAAAAATAGTGATCCTCTGGGCCATCAAGAGTTCTAAACGGGCATAAATAGCTCTCACGCAGTCTGGATTACGAGACTGCTCAGATAAACCTTTTTGTAGAAGTCCTGTTTTCCCACTTTAGAGTATGCTAATGTATCCTAGAATGATTGAACCCACTCCTCCCATCCTCCCCTGTTGTCTCAGGAAATGAATGTCCTGTTAGAACGTGAAGGCCCTGCAATACTGCCAGTGGGGTTTAGGGTGAGGCTAGCAGAAACCCAGTGTACTCAGAGCTCTGTTGAATGCTAAAGAAGTTTCAAAAAATACATTAGATATAATCTGTTTCAAAGATCAGTGGTCAGCCGGGCGTGGTGGCTCACGCCTGTAATCCCAGCACTTGGGAGGCTGAGGCAGGAGGATTGGTGTGAGTTTGAGACCAGCCTGGGCTACAAAAGTGAGCGCAGGACCAGCCTCAACTGCATAGCGAGACCCTGTCTCAAAAAGACAAAAAAAAAAAACAAAGATCAGTGATCCAAGAAGATAAAACTGAAGCCAGGGAATCTTAACTTTCTTCAGCACATCCATTTTTAAATTTAGCGTGGTGGCACATGCCTATAATCCCAGGCACTCTGGCAGGTGGAGATAAGACAGTCACCAATTTGAGCCCAGCCTGAGCAGTTCAGCTCAGCATGAAGGACAAAGGCTATGCATGGCCTGCATAGCTTCTGAAGATCTGTGGAAGGACAGAGACAGAAAGCTCAGGTCAGGTGAAGCCCTCTCTCTGGATGGAAGGAAAAGGAACTGCTCAACCAACCAACCTTGCATACTCATTTTTACATTTGACAGGATGGTGTCACATGACACCCTTTCTGCCTAAGGACCTATTGCTTCAATTGTCTTGGAGCTTGGTGTTCTCTGGACTGAATCAACTTGTTCACATGGCACTATTTGTTCTCATACTGGTTTTGCCTTGCCTCAGCCCACACACAAGTGATCAATTTCCAGCTTCAGGGACCCCCTACAGCCTTGAGCTTAATTCCACTGCAGAATAATCACTTCCAAGAAGAGTCACTGATCCGTCCTAACACCGGGACTTCTTTATCATGATAACAGCTCCCAGTGCTGAATATTTCCTCTTACCGTAATCTACAAGGCAGGGTGAGGGTCAGTGCTAAAGTATGTCTCATGGGATTTGAACCCTATCACTATAATTTCTCCATAAAATCTTCTGACATTGCCTAAGTTGAGGGGAATATTGTGAATCAAGAATGATAGGATGATGTGAACTCAAGCTCTAACAATGTGCATGGCAGAGCAGTGACACGAGACACATTTTGGAAATGAAATCGGTGGGACCATTAATGACTTAGTGAAAGGAATCTCGTTCTAAATTTCTGCCTAGATAACCAAGACTGGGAAGTAAATGAAAGATCTTAGCCCCATCTTCATATTATACTTCATATGAAATTAGGAGAAAAATTCCAAATTAACATGGTGCATTCAATCTAAAATCTGATTCCCTTTGTAAAAAATAAATATAAAACCTGTGGCAACTTTATTAGAAATGAGGGTGGCGGCACACACCTGTAATCCCAGCACTTGGCAGGCTGTCGCAGGAGGATCGGTATGAGTTCAAGACCAACCTGGGCTACAAAGAGTGGGCTCAAGGTGAGCCTGAACTGCACAGAGAGACCCTGTCTCAAAAAAATAAAAAAACAAAGAAATGAAGGAGCAAGAGAGGACCAGATAGCTGAATGGACTAAAGCATCTGCTTAGGCAGGTGCAGGGACTGGGTCTGATCCCCTTGTGCCATGCTGGCCCTGCCCCTGGAGCACGCTGAGACAGTGACAGATGGTGCACTGTGGTGATGTGCACCTATAATCCCAGTGCTTAGGAGACTGAAAACAGGAGAATTGCTATAGGTCCAGTCTGTGTAGTGTGACCCGACCCTGCACTAAATACATTTAAAAAAAAAAAAAGAAAGAAAGAAAGAAAGAAAGAGCAGTATCTCTAGCTGTTTTAAAATTTTTGTTTGTTTTTTAAGTGTCTCACTGTGCAGTTCAGGCTGACCTTGAACTTCTATGTAGCATGGGCTAACATGGAACTCAGATTCTTCTGCCTCAGACTCCAAAGGGATGTACTTATAGGCTTGTGCCACTGTTATAGACAGCTAGGTTTGGCAGAAATATAGTAGGCAGTCAGACAGGGCTGAGCCCTCAAGGAAGTCCATGCAATAGATGAGAATCTATCAGACTTTGACTGGAGGTCCATTTGAAGATTAAAGTCATAGCCAGGCGTGGTGGCCCACACCTGTAATCCCAGCACTTGGGAGGCTGAGCCAGGAGGATCAGTGTGAGTTCAAGACCAGCCTGGGCTACAGAAGTGAGCTCAAGGCCAGCCTGAACTGCATAGAGACCCTGTCTAAAAAAGACAAAAAGTAAAAGAAGAAAGTTAAAGTCATAATGGTTAGTTTTATATACTTTCCTAAAGGGTGAATATAGGTTTGGGATTATTGGTATCACCCTCTTGAGATTTCTCATTGTTTCACAGGGGTGGGGTGGGGGGGTGAAGGAGTCAGGGAGGGTGGGAGGGGCCATCTGGCTATCCTCTCCCACCTACCTACTGACACTAAGTCTGTAAGACTAGGAAAGACAAGGCCAAGATTATAGATTATCTGCCATAGTTAACAGTGTCAGTCTTGTACCCTTGCTAGCATTAGGTCAGTATTACCTGAGATATCTGCAGTCTTAGTAGTTGACCATCATTTTGACCCATGTCATACTTGCCTCTTGATTTTGCTCTATAAAATTTCCTTTGATGGGTCTGGGAGATAGCTTAGGGGGATAAGTGCTTGCCTGGTAAGTACAAGGTCCTCAGTTTTATCCTGGTTGAAAAGGGGGGGTGCAGTGAGATGGCTCAGCAGCCTAAAGCATCTGCTTAGGCAAGCTTTGAAACCTCACAGGGACCACAGTTGGATTCCCCATACCACATGCTATGCCAGTCCCACCCCCAGAGCAGGCTGAGCTGGCCATTTAAAAAAAAAAAAAAAAAAAAAACTTCCTTTGAATGATGGGCTCACTGGCAGCCCATTTACTGTTTGACATCTAGTATTTTCCCTACACCACCACACCTGGCCTTTTTTCTTTTTGGTGGTACTAGAGATTGAACCCAAGACCTTAGCACTGAGCTTCAGCCCCATTTTTAATTTTTTTTTTTTTTTTGATAGGGCCTGTCTGATTGCCTTAGACTGAAACTTGGGGTCCTCTTGCCATAGTTTCCAAGAATGCTGGGATAAAAGTTGAATGTAACCATGCTTTCTATTTTAAAAATTATATATAAATAGTATATTATCTGGTAGCTTTCTTCTAAAAGTGGCTTACCAACTAAATGTTCCTGAGTTTGGAGTTGCTTGCTTTCCCTTCCAGAGTTGGATTCCAATTTTATCTCATCTTGAAAAGATTTAAACAAAACTAGCAAAAAGCAATGGCAGAGTTTGTTCAAGAAAGTTGCTGGGCATGGTGGTGCGCATCTGTAATTCTAGCACTTGGGAGGTGGAGCCAGGAGGATCAGTGTGAGTTCGAGACCAGCCTGGGCTACAAAAGTGAGCTCAAGGCCAGCCTGAACTGCATAGTGAGACCCTGTCTCAAAAAGACAACAGCAACAAAAAAGTAAAGGTGAAGCTGGGTGTGGTGGCACACACCTGCAATCCTAGCACTTAAAAGGCTGAGGCAGGATTGCTGCAAATTCAAAGCCAGCTGCTCTACATAGTGAGTTCAGGGGCAGCTAGAACTATCCAGTGAGACTTTGTCTCCTTACCCTGTCTCCTCACCTCCAAAAAAGATGATAAAGGTGAAGAATGGGAGAGAAACTGGTTCTACAAACAGGTTGGGCCAAGTAAATAAAAAAAGAGGCTAAAAGTAAAGTTGAAAGTATGCACCTGTTGGGACTGGGAAGATATCTCTGTAGCATAAGTGCCTTCCTGGCAAGTGCAAGGTCCTGAGTTCAAACCCTGGCCCCACAAAAAATAAGTAAATAAGTAAATAAATAAAGGTGTACACCTTTAATCCCATCATTTAGGAAACTGAGACAGGAGGATCCTTAGGAGTCTGAGACCAGGCTGCACTACAAAGTGAGCTCAAGACCAGCCTGAAGTACACAGCCTATCTCAAAAAAGACAAAAATAAATAAATAAATAAAGTGTAGGCTGGGTCTGGGCAATAGTATGGACTGTGGTAGAACACTAAAATAGCACCAGCTTCTGGTGGCTGCCTTTTATGCTGTCCAAATCAGGAGTAAACCGATGAGAACTTCTATATCTAGGTGCTGAGAGGCATTGCTGGGACCTGATGCCTCACCCTGAGGTCAGGTCTAGCTGGTGTAGTTTTGGTTTTAGTTTTGTTTCTTTGAGACAGGGCCTTACTATGTAGTTCAGGCTGTCTTTGAATTTAACTATGTAGCCCAAGCAGGCCTTAAATCTTTTTTTTTTGGCTTTTTGAGACAGGGTCTCGCTATTCAGTTCAGGCTGGCCTTGACCTCACTTTTTTAGCCCAGGCTGGTCTTGAACTCACACTGATCCTCCTTCCTCCATTATACCCAGCTCAGACCTTTATCTTATGGTGATCTTTCTGCCTCAACCTCCCAGTACCGGGATTACAGGGGTGTGCCACCATGCCTGGCTAGGCCAACTGTTTTGAAAAGTTTTTGGTTGGCTAGCCAGATAGCTCAGCAGACAGCAGATCTGTTTAGACAGATCACAGTGGCTGAGGTTCAATCCCCAATGCTGTGCTAACCCTGGCCCACTCTGGGATACTGAAACATCGACTGAGATGGAATGTTGTGGCGCACACTTGTAATAGCTCTTGGGAGGCTGAAAACAGGAGAATCACTATGAGTTCCATCTACATAGTGAGACTGTAAACCCTGTACTAAATACAAAAGAAAAAAAAAAAAAGAAAGAAAGAAAAAGAAAGAAAGAAAGAAAGAAAGGAAAAGAAAAAGAAAACACCTGCTCAAGCTCTCTGAGAAGCACAAGTGAGGGCTTTGGGAACTATTTTCTCTGCAGGGTCTTTCAGGTCTTGCGATTAACAAGTCATACCCACTTCCTCAGCCAGCTTTTGCCATATCATAATCTGATTATCTCAGGTATTATAACCTATTTTTGGGTCTCCTTTTATTCAGTATTATATTTGTAAAGGTTCATATTGGTTGAGAGTAGCTATAGATTCATTTTGTCACTTTATGTTTCACTCTGACTGTACTATAATTTTCAATTCGTTTTGTTGCAGATGTATTGTTGAGTAACTTTCAGTTTGTGCTACTATACATAGCTCCTATGAACATTTCTGTTTTCCCCTATATATGTAACAATTTCCTAAGGGCATAATTTTAGGAGTAGAATTTGTGGGTCATACAATGTAGATAGATAAATAGATCTTCATTTGACCTAGATATGGTCAAATAGTTGTTCAGAATTATTTTGTAGTATTGGGGATTGAACCCAGGGCCTTCACACTGAACTACACCCCTGTCATAGGGTCTCAATGAGTCACTAAACTGCCAAGGTTGGACTCAAACTTCGATTCTTCTGTCTCAGCTTCCTTGCCCGGTTTAGGGACCTGCAGTACCAGGCCCAGCTTGCAGAGCCGTGTACCCATTTGTGCTCACTCTCTCAGGGTCTGAATGTTCTCTACACCATGGGCTGTATCTCCTCCTTTCACATTGTCCAGGGTGACCATTTACATTCCCTTATGTAAGTATAATGCATTTCTTCGTGCTACACTGTACTCATAGATTAGTTCTGAAATTTAAGAATCCATGAACACCTTTTTTATTTTTGAGACAGGTTTTGCTATGTAGTAGGCTGACCTGGAATGAAAACTGTAGCTCCAGTTGTCCTCACACCCTTGATCCTACTGCCCCAGCCTCCTAAGGGCCACGTGCGTGCCATCATACCCAGCTAAATTCTCGCTTTAAAAGAAATTCATTAGCAGATGCATGATTTATATAGTAATCACCTTCACCACAAGACATCAGTACATATGCATATCCATCTTGACATTTCTAGTCTCTCTCTTCCCTGAGGACCCCCTTTTTTATTTTTTATCTTTTAATTTTTTTCTGCTTTGCTTTTTGAGACAGGCTCTTGTTATGTAATGACGTGTCTTGCTACAAAACAAGATCTCATTCTATAACAACAGAGTCTTGCTATATAATGGGCTAGCTATACCTCATCATGTAGCCCACGCTGGCCTGGAACTTGGGAGTGGTCCTCCTACCTCAGTCTCTGGAGTGCTGGAAATTCAGATGGGTGCCTTTATGCCCAGCTTGTGCACACGTGTGCATTTTTGGTGATAGCTATTCCAACTGCTGGTGAAATGGAATCTTAGTGTAGTTTTGTTTTGTATTTCCCTAATGGCAGAAAAGGTTGAACCTTCTCTCTTGGTTCCCTCCTTCTCTCTTCCTTTTTCCTTTCATATTCTTTCTTTTTTTTAAAGATAGGGTATCTCTGCAGTCCAGGCAATCCTCTTGCCTCAGCCTCCCAAGAGCTGGGATTACAAAATATTGCTATCATACCTGTTTTCTAGTTTTTATGTTTTTTTCCCCCATTCCTGTACCCCCCCTTCAATCTATCCATTTTCTTCTTTTTTGAGACAGAGTCTCTCTATGTATCCCAGGCTATTCTTGAAGTCACTGTGTAGCTCAGGTCAGGCTTGAACTCTTCAATCCTTTGTGTGTGGGGGATATGTGGGGACATTGTTTTGCTGAAGGCTATGTCCTTGGTCAGTAGATTCAAATGTAGTCTTCAAACTCTTGGTGTCCTGGAAGCCTATCAGGAAGTCTGAGACTGTTTTTATTGTAAGATGTTGTATTCCTTTCTTCCTATGTTGCCATTTGCACTGCTGGTGCAGAAGCAGATAGATTACCTAGCAATTTAGCATCAAAACATCAGTACCAAATCCCGACAGTGTTCTTATTCTTCACAGTCATATTCTATTCTTATTCTTCAGTCATATATTCAGTTAGAAATAAAGTTAGGGGCTTCACATAAGAATACTCTTGGCACTGTGGTAACATACACCTATAATCCCAGCACTCTGAAAGGCTGAGGCAGGAAAATCTCCAGTTTGACTCTAGCTTGGCGAATTTAGTTTTTATTTGTTTGTTTTTGAGACAGGGTCTTGCTATGCAATCCAGGCTGGCCTTGGGTAGTCCTCTTGCCTAAGTCTCTGAAGTGCAGGGACTACAGGCATAGCCCTGGCCGTCTGTCTCAAAAAAAAAAAAAAAAAAAAAAAAAAAAAATTTTTTTTTTTTTTAAAGGCTTGGAGTGTAGCACAATGAGAAGGTCCTGGGTTTAATCCTCAGTACCATTAAAAAACCAAACCAGGACTGCAGAGATAGCTCACCCATCTATGTGCTTGCTTGGCAAGCTCAAGGTCCTGAGTTTGATCCCTGGCACCATGTGCTGGCCCTGTCATGTGGTGGTGCATACTTATAATCCAGTGATACAGGGAGAAAAACTGATCTTGGGCAGATGACCTCCAAATGATATGGGGAAAACTGATCTTCCAACCTGACCTGGGTGACAAGTTCATGTTTTCTAAAACTGAAAAATAAATTTTAGGAACAAATGGAAGTAATGGGCAGGACATATTTATTGAGGAAAAGAAAGCTCCTGTCTGAGAGAGGGTCAGGAAGGGAGCCTTGAATAGATTTTCCCCAGGAAGCTATCTCTTCCAGGGACTTAGAGTAAAACCATGTGGTGAAGCAGTTCTAAGGTGAAAATCACGGAAACTCACTTAGGTGGGCATGAGGTAGGATAAAACTATGGTTAACCAATAAGATTATAAAGACCACTGCTCATGTAAAATTGATTAAATACAATAGTGAATGAGGAAGTGAATCATGTAGCAAACAGGGTCTCTTCCTGTAAGGGGCTGGGTCAATGACTCATTTAGGCTCTTTAAAGGTGATTGATACCTATTTAGAATATCAATGCCCATTCCTAGGGAAGCATGTGGCTACATTTGTTTTCTCTTTTGTTTTGAAGTCTGTCTCTCTTACCAAGCTATAGTCACCTTGTCTTCCATATTGTCTCTTTGAGGGTCCAGCCCTGTCTGACTGCCCATAATATTTCTATCTAATTTAGCTGCCTACAACATCAGCACTGGAGAGGCAGACTGGAGGATTACTAGGAGTCCAAACTACATAGTGAGACCTTGTATCAAATACACAAACCAAAAACAAAAAAAAACCCTCTACTGTATATTGAAATGTGATAACAGGGTCCCACTGTGCAGTTCAGGCTGGCCTTGAGCTCATTTTGTAACCCAGGTTGGTCTCAAACTCCCAAGGATCCTCCTACCTCAGCCTCCCAAGTGCTGGGATTGCTGGTTTATACCACCACACTCAGCCTTTTTTTTTTTTTTTTTTTTTTTTTGGTTTGTTGGTTTGTTTTTGAGACAGGGTCTCACTATTTTCTTCAGGCTGGCCTTCAGCTCACTATGTTGCCAGGCTGGCTTCAAACCTTGCAAACTTGCACAGTCCTCCTTTGGCTTCCCAAGTATTGGGATAACCGGAATGTGCCACCATGCCCAAGGAAAAGCACTTGTGAGATTGATTTGTTTCTACATTTCTATGTGATGTTCACTGCTTTTTTTTTTTTTTTTTTTTTTTTTTTTTTTTTTTTTGTGGGACCAGGGTTGGAACTCATGATTGCCATGGAGCTATCTCCCTGGGTCCTATACTGCTTTTTTCATGGATTTTTTTTTTTTCATTTTACATGAAAAGACAACTGACAAAAAATGTTTATTCATGCTTAGGTAATTTCGTAGACATTTTTTCAAAACGAGCCTTGTGTGGTAGAATTTGCTTGTACCAAACTACTTGGGAAGCTGAGGCATAACTTCAAGTTCTGGGCAAGTTAGCATGACCCTGTGACCCTATCTCAAAATAAAAAGTAAACTTAGTGTAGTGGTCTTTGTCCTATATATACTTAGGAGACTGAAACTGGAACATCATCAGAAATTTGAGACCAGACTATGAAGTCAAAGACAGCCTGAATTACATAGGCAACAGACCTGGTCTCAAGAAGCCAAACCAAACCAAAATAAGAACAAAAAGGGCTGGGACTTAAAAAAAAAAAAAAAAAAAAAAAGATAAAGACATAAGTAACAAAATATGGCTGGGCCAGGTGTGGTAGCACAAGCCTGTAATCTCAGTACTTGGGAGGCTGAGGCAGGAGGATCAGTGGGAGTTCAAGACCAGCTCAAAAGTGAGCTCAAGTTCATTCTGAACTGCATAGACACCCTATCTCAAAAAAGACCAAAAAAAAAAAGAACAAACCCAAACAAACAAACAAACAAAGGCTGGGTGTGGTGTCAACACCTGTAATCCCAGTGTTCAGGGGACTGAGGCAAGTGGATCACCCTGAATTTGAGACCAGCCTGGGCTAAAAAGACACACACACACACACACACACACACACACACACACACACACCCCAAAAAAGCTTGAGTTCAATCCCCATCACCAAAACAAAACAAAGTGAAGAAAGAGGCTTGCCACATAATGGACAATGCTTGTTGCTAGCAGTAAGATTCAGTGTTTAAAACTTGTAACCACTATCAGGATCTCAACAGCTTTGCCATGCTTAAATGATTTCTGATGAGATCAGATTGTAATGAAACTGCTTTTGTGCCTTCCTGGTAAGTGCAAAGTCCTGAGTTTGATTCCCAATACAAAAAATAAAATAAAAGCTAGGGGTGGTGGCACACACCTGTAATCCCAGTACTTGGGAGACTGAGGCAGGGGGATCAGTGCAAGTTGGAGACCAGCCTGGGCTACAAAGGTGAGCTCAAGGCCAGCGTAAACTACATAATGAGACCCTGTCTCAAAAAGACAAAAAATAAAATAAAATAAAATAAAATAAAACAAAATTTATTAACATTCACAAACTGTGAAACCTAGTGACCTAGTATTTTCTAAATGATTAAACTTGTTACACAAGTTATACATAGGGAAGGTGAAAGGTAAGAAAAGCTACTAGCTCTTTTGTCTTCATTATTATTATTTTTGACTTTGTTTTCTGAGACTGAGTGTGGCTGTATAGTTCAAATTGGCTTTTCTTTTTTCCCCTCTGTTTTTTTGAGAAAAGGTCTTGGTACGCAATTCAAGCTGGTGTTGAACTCATGGTGATCCTTCTGCCTTAGCCTTCTGAGTGCTGGGATTGTGAGCATGTGCTGCCATGCCTGGTTGCTGTTTTATTGTATTATTGCTGTGTAGGGACTGGAACCCAGGATTTTGAGACTCCTACATGAATACCAATCATTTATACCCATCTTAAAGTGTATTTGTCTGTTGTGTTTTTGTGTAGTATTATGAATTGAAACTAAGGTGTTTCTCACGCTAGGAAGCACTCTACTGAGGAGCTATGTCCTCAGCCCAATTTTCGTTTATGTTACTTATTTGCACCACTGGGTATGGAACCCAGTATTGTCCCACTAATCTCCCAAGTGCTTTTTACATTTAGGGGCAGGGTCTCACTAAATTGCTAACTTGTCCAGACTGGGCTTCCATTTGCAGTCCTCCTGCCTCAGCCTCCAGAATAAGTGGGATTATAGGCATGTACCACCCTATGTGGCTGACTTTGATAATTTTCAATAGTTAAAAAAAAACCCAACATATTTAAAAAATATTTTTATTTTATCTTATTTATTTTCTGTGCTTTTTAGGGAAGGATCTACAAGGTATTCAGATTCTCACTACTAGATCAGACTTGTAGTGATCTGCCTGTTTACAGCCTCCCAAGAGCTGGGATTACAGGTGTGTGCCATCATAACTAGTCTCAATTGTGTCTCAGTGTGTCCCAGGGGCAGGGCCAGCATGGCAGGCCCAGGGATCAAACCCCTGGCCCCTGTACCCGCTTGCAGGTGCAAAAACAATATTTTGTGACATATGAAAAGTATATCTAGTTCAAATGTCAGTTTCCTTAAATATAATGCTATTGGCACACAGCCATGCTTATTTGTTTATCGTCTGCAGCTGCTTTTGCACTACAGCAGAGTTGAGTCTGGCATCACAGACCATACATGCTGCTGTCATCACTTTATATTATTGAAAAAAATGCCACAAGGGAATCAAGACATAGACCCAAAGGAATTTTGTGTCTCCCAAAAGATGAGAATGTGCAGTGGAAACTATTTGCCTTTGGATTAATATATTAATATCAGTATTTGGCAGTACCTATCTGTGTAAGAGGCATTGTCAAAGCTGAGACACTTAAAATGTTACTATGGATCAGCATTAACACATGAATATTTGCAAGATTTTGATGATAATGATGCAAACTTTGAAACCCAATTTAGTGAATTATCGTGTTCAAGAAAAGAAAAATCTCATCCTCATTCATAGACCTACATTAGAAAGTTATTATTTCAATTCAGAGTCTTGCTCCACATCTGGGATGCATAGTGATTGTCCTGTCTCAGCCTCTTCAGCACTGGGATTACATTTGCCACTACACCCGGTTCTGGGGCTGCCATGGCATGCGGTATTGGCCATCACACCTGGGTCCTTGTGCTTGCCAGGCAGGTGCTTAGACTACAAAGCTATCTCCCCAGCCCCTATACTCATTAAGGTTATGTCTTTTTTTTTTTTTTTTTTTTAAATGTATTTGGTACAGGGCCTCATCATACAGCTCATACTTGTAGTGATTCTCCTGATTTCAGCCTCTCTAGTGCTGGGATTACAGGTATGTGCCACCACACCTGGTCTTGGTGGCTGGCTCAGTACGCCTGGGGACAGAGCCAGCAGGGCAGGTGGTGCTTGGGATTGACCTGGGTCCCTGTGCTTGCCTAAGTAGGTGCTTAGTGTGCCCAGAATTTATGTATCTCACTGGCCCCAGAATTTATTTATCTATTTATTTTTGAGATAGGGTTTCACTATACACTTCATACTCACCTTGAGCGTAGTGTAGCCCAGGCTGGCCTCAAACTGACAATTATTCTTCTGCCTGAGTCTCCACAGGGCTAGGATATGGTGGGCTAATGAATGGCCAGCTCATAACATCCAGCGCAACTCAACTGGTGTGGTACTGGGTGTGAAAGCCCCACTTATGGAGTGTTTCAGCAGCACAGAAAGACTTGGAGGGGAGCTGTTGATTTCCCTGGAGAAGCTCATCACACTGGTTTTCCTGATATCAACTCTACTGTTCTCATTCTTGGAGGCACACAGGTCCTCACCATACCTGAGGATGGCTACAGTGCTCTTTGGGGGCACTCTAGTTCTTGCTTTGAGCTTTGCTTCCTGGCTCCAGGGCAGATCCCTCAGCCTCCTGGCACAGATCCTTCAGCCCACTGGTATAGACTTTCAGGCTTTCACCACTGACCTTTGGGCCTTCCCAGTGTAGATCCAGGAAACAGATTTGCATGTGACACTGTTGTATGCTCTAGGCCTTCAGCTAGACTCATGGAGGACACTGCCATGGGATCTAGGCCTTTAGTTGGATTCTTTGGGTCTCTAATGTGTAGACAGATCTGCAGTATTTTGCATTCGGTCCCTGGGGTATTATAAAATAATACTGTAAATTATGTGTCCTGTATAGAATCCATTCTCTTGCAGACCCTGACTACAACATGCGCTTTCAGGTCTTCATCACCATGTCATCCCCAGCCCATATTAACGCAGTGCTAGAGACTGAATGAATTCAAGGGCCTTGTACATATGAGGCAAGCAATCTACCACTGTACTGCATTTTAAAAAGTCATTTTAGGGCCAGCCAAATAGCACACTAAAGTGCCTGCAAGAAGCTGTAGGGGCCAGGGGTTTGATTCCTGGCTCTGTCCCCAGGGCACACTGACACTGCAACTGAGACTGGGCCATGGTGGTATGTGCCTGTAGTCCCAGCTCCTGGGAGGCTGAGGCTGTAAACAGGCAGATCACTATTGAGTCTAATGAAGTAGTGAGACCCTGTAGACCACTCCCTAAAAAAAAAAAGCCATTTTATGGGACTAAGAAAGGGAGATAGAATTTTTATGATTGAAGAAAGCTAAACAATGTTAACATTTCTTCATATTCTCTGATCTAAGCTAGATGAATTAATGAAGCTCAAGTTTTTGGTTTTTCTATTTGTTTTTATTTTCATTTATTTTTTGTACTGGGAATCAAAACTCAGCATCTTACACTGGCCAGGCAGGTACTTACTGAGCTATATCACCATCCTAGTTTGGTTCTTTGAGACAGGGTCTTACTATATAGTCCAGGCTGGCCTCCAACTCATGACTGTCTTCCTGCCTCAGCCTCCCAAGTACTAGGATTACAAGAGTGTGCCAGCAAGCCTGGTTAAAAGGTTTGAAGAAGCTCTGCTCTACACCCTGCTGAATTTCACCCCAGCCCATTCTGTTCTAACACAGATACTTGACAAAAGGAACACAAGTCCTCTTGGGTACTTTAGGGCTGCTGAGTTGCTGATAATACACAGATTATTGGAAATCCTTTTCTAAAAACCTATGTTGACATCATGACTTTACATCTCCCCTTTACTCCAGCAGCTCTTTCCTGAATCCTCTGTAACTCATTGGTTTTTAACCCTTATTACACATTAGAATTACCTTGGAGATGGGTAGGGCCATTGCTCTGTGCTGAAGCACTTATCTAAGGTCCATCCCCAGCACAGAGAAACAAAGCTATTAGGCAAAATACTCTCACCTGAGTGGGTAGTTTCAAAGATTACTCATCTCATTATCTAGGGTGAGTCTTGGGTGTCCTTACTCTTTTTTTTTTTTTGTACCAGGAATCAATCTCATGACCTTGTACTTTACCAGGCTGGCCTCATGCCACTGAGCTATATTGTGGTTCTTACACCAACTACATAATATCTGTATCCTAGGAAACTGTACAAATAAAAATTTCCTGGTTCTACATGTGCTTTCTGAGAATGCACTGAATGGCAATGTCCAGAAATCTATGAAAGGCTCCAGGTGATTCTTGTGTAGGCTAAAAATTAGAGATCCTGGGAGCCAGAGAGATAGCTCAGGGGCACAAGTGCCTGCCTGGCCCCTGGTTGGGGGTGGGGGGAGAGAATAAAATAGAGGTCCACAGACTCTAAAGAGGTACTGTCTCACTATGTACTCTAGGCCAGGTATAATAAACACACTTAGGTACCCCAGGTGACCCTGAACTTATGGTGATCCTCCTGCCTCAGTCTCCCAAGTACCAGAATTACAGGTGTGCACTACCATATGCTTGGCTTACTTTTTTTTTGTGGAAATAGGAATTGAACTCAGGCTCTGGCAAGCACTTATTCTACTGAGCTATCTTCCCAGCTCTCCCCCCCCTTCAAATGTATTTGTATTTATTTATTTATTTATTTATTTATTTATTTATTTATTTTTGTCTTTTTGAGACAGGGTCTGGCTATGTAGTTCAGGCTGGCCTTGGGCTCACTTCTGTAGCCCAGGCTGGTCTTGAACTCACACTGATCCTCCTGGCTCAGCCTCCCAAGTGTTGGGATTACAGGCAAGTGCCACCATGACCGGCCCTGGCTTACTTTCTGAATTTGGTTCTTTGAGATACTGATATTGTTCTAAAGCAGTGATGGCAAATGTTCTGGAGACCAAGTGCCAGACTGCAACCCAAAGCCAAAGTTTTGCAAAGTGCCAACACTGCAATTAACCCTGAACACTGAGGTTTTAATTTAGAAAAAAACTATTAACATCATACATATATCTATATATATTTATTTATATACATATATATATGTATATATATAATTTTTTTCCTTTTGGTGGCTGGGCTGATGTGGCATATGATGCCGGGGATCAAACTGCAGTTCCTGTGGTTGCCTAAGCAAGCACTTTAATCTGCTGGTGTATCTCACCAGTCCAACATCTTCTGTATTAAAAAAAACATAGTAACACATATGCTATATGTTTGCTTTCATTGTCCTAGTATCTAGTTTAGCTTACTATATGTGTATAATAACTAAGGGGAAAAAAAGGCCTTGGGTTGAATCCCAGTACCCCTTCCAAAACAAAAGGGCCAGGGAGATAGCTCACTGGCATTAAGAGTCTGGCTGGCAAGCAAAGTTCTCAGTTCAATTCCCCAGCACACACATATAAAAAAAGAAACTCAAAAAACAAAACAGAATATAACTTAATCAAATGTTAAGATGTTTTCTGTATTCACAGTTACACCTCTTGAAAAAAAGACAATAACATTTTAAATAATTTTTATTATGAAATATAAAATATTTTAAAATATTTAAAAATGTTACTCACATTAAAAATTCAGAAGCCTGTGTAAGAAAGCACCACTTTTAAAGACACATTCATAACAATCTAAAATGCCTATGGTAAAATGATTTCATTAAAATGATTTAATAGTAATACAATATTAGCAAATCATACAATTCACCAACTTCCTAACAACAGATCAAAATCGGGAGTCTCAAACTTAGATATCTTCAATGTTGAGTAGAAAAGACAAAGTAGAGAGGCCATCTGATGATACTAGAGGGAGCCCAGGGGCAAACCTAGGACTCCATATGCAGCCTGAAGACTTGTCCATCTTTTTTGTTTTTTTGAGATAAGATCTTACTATGTAGTCCAGATTAGCCTTGAACTCACAGAAATCCTCCTGCCTCGGCTCCAGAGTACTGGGATTATTGACATGTGCCATCATGCCCAGCAAGATTTTTCAAATTGAAACTTGTTTTTTGGAAGGCAGCTATGCTCACCACTATACCACCAATGCAAAACTTGTTTTTTAAGACAGGGGTCTCCCTATGTAGTTCAAGCTGACCTCAAACTTGCAACAATTTTCCTGCCTCAGCTTCCGAAATGCTGGCCTTACAGGCATGTGTCACTATGCCTGGCTAAATATGCCTTTCAGACATTAAGTATACCATGTCAAACTTCAGTGAGTCCAACTACCTTTGTGTGCTACCAATTTATAATTCTGCTCTAACTTAACTTTTTGCATGTTCATGTATCTAATTCTCAAAATGGTACAAACAAACATTCAAGACAGCAAGTCTCTGGAAATACATTCTCTCTCTCTCTCTCTCTCTCTCTCTCTCTCTCTCTCCATATATATATATATATATTTGTGTTTGTGTGTATGTATCTCAGGATACTTAAGCTACTATTTTAGGGGAAATAGACTGATTTATTGATTGAGTGATTGAAACAAGGTCTCACTATGTAGTTTAGGATGGCCTAAAACTCACTACCCCGCCCAGGCTGGCCTCAAACTCTCAAGATTCTCCTGAGTGCTGAGATTAAAGGTATGTGATACCACACCTGGTTCCAAGGAGTAGATTTTTTAAATTCTCAATTTAACAATTTAGGTAGTTTTATGAATATATTCCTTTTTTTGTTTCTGAGAACAGGTTCTCACTGTTTTAGTGTAGGCTAGCCTTGAACTCACTATGTAGTTAACCAAGGTTGACCTCCAATTTGTAGGGCTCTTCCTGTCTCAGGCTCCCAAGTACTGCTATTACAGGCATATGCTAACATGCTTGGTTTGTGAATACGTTAAAACATCAGGGTAAGAGATGACATATTGGGGTACACGTAGCAGTGTGGAGTGCATGCCCATAATCCAATCTACTTGGAGGCTACGGCTGAAGGAAAACAAATCAAGGCCAGTCTGGACAATATAAGAAGACCCTTTGCCTCAAAATTACAATTAAGAAAACAAAAAGGGTTGGGATCAATTCCTACTATTGAAAAAGAAAAACAAAAATACTTGTACACATTTGGGAAAAATTCATTATTAAAATTATAGGGGATGGGCTGTGAAGATAGCTCTGTGGCACAAGCGTCCTGCCAGGCAAGTATAAGGTCCTGAGTTCAATCCCTGGCATGGGAAAGAAATTCCTCTATATCTATATATGGCCAGGTGTGGTAGGACAGAAGTGGAAAGGTATGACCAGGTTTAAGCAGGAGGATCACCATGAGTTCAGGACAAGCCTGAACTACAGAGGAGTTTAAAGACAGCCTGAATTACATAGCAAGAGCTTTCTCAAGAAACAAAAATAGTGGCTGGGGAGATAGCTCAGGAGTATAAGTGCCTTCCTGGCAAGTACAAGGTCCTGACTGTGATCTCTGGCTCCACAAAAAAAAAAAAA
>PVJA010031059.1:0-25204 GCA_004027025.1 Myocastor coypus | reverse complement strand
TGGGAGACACGGTGCCATACAGAGGGTGCCGATGCAAAGCATAGACAGCCTGTTGGAGTGCCGTTCCCCAGCACTGCAAGCAGTCGCCACCTAGCTGGCATTGTAACTGCATCTTCAAAAGGCCACTCCATCGTTCTGTCAGTCCAGCTGCTTCTGGATGATGAGGTTCCTGGTAAGACCAGTGAATTCCATGAGCACGAGCCCACTGCTGCACCTCTTTGGCTGTAAGATGTGTTCCTTGGTTAGAAGCAACACTGTGTGGAATTCCATGGCGATGGATAAAAGACATTCTGTAAGTCCAAGGAGGGTAGTTTTGGCAGAAACTTTACGTGCAGCAAAGGCAAACCCATATCCAGAATATGTGTCTGTGCCAGTGAGGACAAAGCACAGGCCCTTCCATGATGGAAGTGCTCCAATATAATCAGCCTGCCACCAGGTCACAGGCTGATCACCCCGAGGAATGTTGCCATATTGGGGACTCAGTGCTGGCCTCTGTAGCTGGCATACTGGGCATTCAGCTGTGGCTGTGGCCAGGTCAGACTTGGTGAGTGGGAGTCCATGTTGCTGAGCCCATGCATAGCCTCCATCCCTGCCACTATGGCCACTCTGTTCATGGGCCCACTGGCAATAACAGGGGTGGCTGAGGCAGGAAGTTGGCCACTATCCACGGACCGGGTCATCTTATCTACTTGATTATTAAAGTTTTCTTCAGCTGATGTCAGCTTTTGGTGAGCATTCACATAGATTTACATCCTTTGCCCATATGGAGAGGTCTGTCCATATGCCTTTTCCCCAAATATCCTTGTCACCAATTTTCCAATCATGTTCCTTCCAAGTTCCTGACCAACTAGCCAGACCATTGGCTACAGCCCATGAATTAGTATATAGTCACACATCTGGCCATTTCTTTCTCCAGGCAAAATGTACTACCAAGTCCACTGCCCAAAGTTCTGCCCACTGTGATGATTTCCCTTCACCATTGTCCTTTAATGACGTCCCAGACAGGGGCTATAAAGCTGCAGCTGTCCACCTGCGGGTGGTGCCTGCATAGCGTGCAAAGCCATCTGTAATGAGGCTCTAGTCTTCTCTTCCTCTGAAAGCTGATTACATGGCACATCCCACAGTGCTGTGGGTGCATGCTGGGAGACAGAGGGCAACACAGCAGTAGGAGCCGTATATCTCTGGACAACTTCCTCGTTTAATTTACTTGTGCCCTCTGGGCCTGCCCTGGCTCTGTCACGAATATACTACTTCCATTTAATGATGGACTATTGTTGTGCATGTCCAACCTTAAAACTTGATGGATCAGATAATATCCAGGCCATGGTAGGCAACTCAGGTCTCATGGTGACCTGGTGTCCCACAGTTAAGCGTTCAGTTTCCACTGATGCCCAGTAGCAGGCCAAGAGCTGTTTTTCAAAGGGAGAGTAGTTGTCTGCAGAAGATGGCAGAGCCTTGCTTCCAAATCCTAAAGGCCTCTGGTGCAATTCACCTATGGGGGCTTGCCAGAGGCTCCGAACAGCATCCTTATCTACTACTGATACGTCAAGTACCATGGGATCTGCTGGATCATATGGTCCCTGTCTTAGTTACTTTTCTGTCATTGCTGGGACAAATGCCTGACACACAAGCTTAGGGGAGGAAAGGTTTATTTAGTTCACAGTTACTGGAGGTTTCAAGACTCTGCCCCTGATTTATAGGGACTGGAGGAGAGGTTGGGGCACTGCCGTGTCCAGGATGATTTGTTCCATTACCTCCGCAGGAAACCACCACCTTGGGGTGCACTCTGCCAGCGTGTGCTGTCAGTTTAACAGTTAGTGCCCCTCTTGGCCACGCCCCTGCAAGCCCTGCCCCTCGAGCTGCATGCTTGACAGCCCCATGATTTATATGAGGCTTTGGGGGGACAACTAGAGACAAACCACAACACAGATATATCTCATGATGTCACAAGAGCTTACCTTTGTAAGACAGTATATTTTTGATAGTCAAGAATTCCAGCCAGGCATGGTGGCACACACTTGTAATCCCAGCACTTGGGAGGCTGAGGCAGGAGGATCGATGTGAGTTCGAGACCAGCCTGGGCTACAAAAGTGAGCTTAAGGCCTGCCTGAACTGCATAGTGAGACCCTGTCTCAAAAAGACAAAAAAAAAAAAAGAACTCCAGAAATATTTGTCCTGCTTTGGCTCTGTATGTACCTGGGGTTGAATCCTAAGTGCTGAAAACAGGGCCATGAACCTTGTAATATTGCTAGATATTTTATCTTTGCGTCATGTTTATATTCAACAGCTAGCGAAACAAGCTCTCTGATGGATTTAGAAAGTATAATTCTGACTAAAGTCCATGAAGACGAAGACGATGCCGATGCAATAATGAAATCCGACAAGTTTCTGCAGGACTTATTTTTCATGGAAAGGGTGCTGATGGAGAACATATTCCAGCCAAAGCTTGCAGCCTACCGTCAGCTTCCTGTATTAAAAGGTATTTTTAAACTATCACCTTGGATAGCCCCATTCAGAATGTTTAAGTGGTGTTATTACATATTTCTAAATGTAGTCCCCAACTTGAGTATCACTTGTTAGAGGGTGTGTTTCCATGTTGACACATGTCCACACATGTCCCCATATACCCACATATGTCCACTGAATACACATATGTCCACAAGTGTCCACATGCATGCACATACATCCACATACATGTCCACATACACTCGTGCATGTCTACATATATCCGCACTCATCCACACTGGTCCACACTCATGCACACATGTCCACAAGCATCTTTGCCAGCTTTCCAGTGTGTTTTTCCTTAGCCCTTGACCACCTAGCCCAGTCGCTGCTTCCCCCAGTGAATCATGCCTGCTTATTTTCTTTCCATGAAGCACACAGCTGCTTGTACCCTTTGATGTTCTTCCCACCGGGAGGATTCCCCATCTCTAGTGGCCCTTTGGGGGTGTCCTTAGAAAGGGGCTCAGGTGCTGCGGCTGCACACTGTAGATGGGACGGTCTATTAGGCTAGCCCTGGTCTTTACCATAGGACCATAGCAGAGTGGGGTGACCATGAGACACAGATTCAGCGCAGGGAGGCTGTGGGGCTGGAGGTGGCAAATGGATGATCAGACAGGTGGGAGCCATGCAGAGAAAAAAAAAAAAAAAAAACAAGTGCATCTGCCCCTGAGTCCCTAGTCTGTGCTGTGCACATTAGGGTGATACAACACAAAACCAAGCAAAGAGCAATTATGGGGCTGCTGTACAAGGTGCCACCCTCAGCGTCCACGCTGTGCTGGGAGACCTTGCTGCTGCATGAGACAGTCAGGAGACACCTGGGGCACCTGTGCGTGGCTTGTACGGCTCAACCGGCCTGAGTGAAGGCCAGTATAGATGCTCAACGGCCTGCTAGGAGAGGCCAGAAAGTATCCCTCCATCCAAGATACAGCAACTGCTTCTAAAGCATATGCTACACTTTATAAAGGAAGAAAACAGCATCTGCTCACCAAACACGAACATACACTGCTGATAGCATCCAAAGAGCTCCCCAGCGGTGACAGAGGCAGGAAACATGGTGCAGAACCCAAGAAAAGTTGGTCCCTAGAGATAGGCGGGAAGGCCGCTGGGTTGGTGGGAAATGCAGACAGGGACTTCCGACAGTTTGTGACACCCAGAACGCTCAGTATCGCATTGAAGAAGAGTCAAGTTAGAGAAATAAGATGACCTGACTCAGAGACTTAGGCAAGGCTACAATAGTTGGGGTAGGGTGGTACTGGTGTGAGAACAGACAAAGGGGTGAGGGAAACAGAAAGAAAAGCCCAGACGTAGGCGGACTAATGGAGCCATCCGACCTGTGACAAAGGAGGAAGGACGACATGGCACAGAAAACTTAGTCCTTTCAGCAAACAGTGCCAGGGCAGCTGGACAGCCACATGCAGAGCAGAGCCAGGCTCACACCTTACACTTCACAGATGCTCACTGAAATGGACCATGGACCTAAAGATGTAAATGCCAGCATTCCAGAAGACCCGATGAAAGAAACCTTTAATGACCTCAGGTATTGGAGTGACTTTATTCATTCATTCATTCATTCATTCATTTGTATTTTAGGGAAGGGTCGACAGGGTGTTCAGGGTCTCACTACTAGATCAGACTCATAGTGGTCCACCTGTTTACAGCCTCCCAAGAGCTGGGATCACAGGCGTGCACTACCATACCCAGTTTCAATTGCCATCTCATCATGCTTCAGGGGTGGGGTCGGCACCACAGATCCAGGGATCGAACCTCACTTTAATCAGCTGAGCTATTGGGCGGCCCTGGAGTGACTTTGAAAATAAGCGCTAAAGACATAGTCCATTCAATGGGGTGTTAATAAGCCAGACTTCATTAAAATGAAAAGCTTTTCCTCTTCAAAAGGCCCCATCAAGAGAATGAGAAGACAAGTCCCCAGGGAAGATACACATCTAGGAGACACAGCTGAATAGAGGAATCTCTTAAAGCACAACAATAAAAAATAAAGGTTGTGACTTAAAATTGAGTAAAAGACCTGAAGCGACATTTCAGGAAAGACGAGCTTATGAAATGTGTCGTGAGGGATTTGCAAGTTCAATGACCATGAGGCACCACTACCCGCCTGCTAGAGTGGCCAGGTCCGAATCCCAGCCAGCGCCCAGTGCTGGTGAAGGTGCAGAACGAGACTCCCCCTTCGCTGCTGTGGGAACACCCAGCTCTGTATCTGCTCTGGGAGATGCATGGTTCTCACCAGACCGAACACGCTCTTTGTGTCCAGCCTAGCAGTGACTTGGTATTTACCCAGATGACCAGCAGATACAGCCACTCACATCATTTAGTCAACAAGTTTGATTCCAAGTATGTGACACTTAGGAAAGGACAGAGCTATGGAGCAAGTGAGAGGCCTGCAGCTGCCAGGGGTCAGGTCCCCAAGCAAGGATGAGTGGACAAAGCCAGGGGGGCCTTGGGGGCAGCGTAACTGTGTGCACACTGCTCTGCCGAGAGATGCCTGTCACTACACGTTCCTCAAAACTCGTAGAACATACGACGCTGAGAGTGAATCTTCGTGTAGACTGAACTTCAGGCCATAATGATGACAAACCAAGAGTGATAGCGCGCTCGGAGCAAAAAGCCACCAGAAGCCAGTGGGTTTCAGCTGCCAGATTAGCAGCTCCTTGGGGATCGATCTGTTCTCCAGCCCCACGTTCTGATTTTCAGTCTTCTGGGACCTCTCACTTCAGTAAGAGGCCACCCTGGCCCACATCACTGCTGATGTTACATTGCTTTAGCCAGGTGGACAGGTGGTAGGCCAGCTGGGGAGACCTTTGCCCATTGGAAGGTAGAAAACAAATTTGCCCAAATATCAAGTGACTTTCACCCCCAGTGAAATTTCTAGGGGGCCGATGTGTTCATCCCTTTTCTAACTGGAAAGAAGGCCTGGTGTCTAGTGAGTGACCCAGCCCTGTGGATGTGGCACTGTGGCTTATTTCCCGAGTGATCTAGAACAGCAGCAGATGCCATAGCAGGGTCAAGATATCGTCCTGGGTACCCCATCCCAGGTCAAGGGTGTCCCGAGTGTCAGTGGCGGGTAGAGATGCTATTTGGAGCCCTCGCAGTGCAGACCACCATGATGCTTCTGTTTGATTTAATTCTAGAACCCGAGCCTGGAGAGCCTCAAGACGTTGTAGAAGGTGAAAAAGTGGAGGAAGTGGAAGAAGATGTTAAGAAGGACGAGGAAGAAGAAGTAGAAATCCATGCGGAACAGTCAACAATCCCAGCCAACTTGGAACGACTGTGGTCTTTCTCCTGTGATTTGACCAAAGGCCTTAACGTGAGCAGCCTCGCCTGGAATAAAGCAAATCCAGTAGGTTGCCAGATGCCTTTGGAATACCTTTACTTACTTATTAGCCTCTGTCAAGGTTTTGTTTGTTCTTCCTCCTAGCTATAGAGTGAAGATTTATCCTGACCGTAACTCCCAGGTTTAGGGTGTCTCTATAACGAGTTCATGGTTCGCAAAGGAAGTATGCAAATAGCTACAAAACAGGGTCTTCTCCTACATGTGAAGTCGTTACCATGTTTGTCTTAGAAGTTGTACTTGGGAAGTGGCACTGGCTGAATTCATGTCAGGAACTGCACTGAGAGGTGTACCGAGATATTACCTGGCTGATATTTTTTTTAATAAATTTTTTTTCTTGTTTCAGAACTTTGTTTGTTTATTTATTTATTTTTTGGCCAGCTCAGCCTGCCCTGAGGGCAGGGCTGGCGCAGCATGTGGTGCTGGGGATCGAACTTGTAGTCCCTGCAGCTGCCTAAGCTTTCCTAAGCAGGCGCTTTAGACCACTGAGCCATCCTGCTGGGCCCCTGGCTGATATATTTTAATGTGTATCAAAACTCGTGTGCTCAAATTTGGTTTCTCCGCACAGTCATCCTGTTTGGAAGTATGTGCTTAATCCAGTGAGCCTTGTAAATGAGCAACATAATTTTGAGATTCCTTAACCTATATTGTTGCTAATAGCAGCAGATACTTAAATACGATTTAGTAAGTCCTGAGCACTGTTCTGAGAGTTTTACCTGTACTGATGTCAACACAAGAACTTCACAAGTTATGTGTGCTATTCTTATCCCCTTTTTTTTTTTTTTTTTTTTTTTTGTTTTGAGACAGGGTCTCATTATGTAGTGCAGCTGGCCTTGAACTCGCTTATGTAGCTCAGGCTGGCGCAACTCACAGCAATCTTTGTGTCACAGCCACTCAAGTGCTGGGATTACAGGTGTGCACCACCACACCTAGCCCCATTGTGGTAATAAGGAAATTTAAGTGCACGAAGAGTAAATAATTTGTCTAGCCTCACAGGACTCGCTGGTGAACAGCCAGGACAGGGAGAACTCTGGCACCAGGGTTCTTGCTCTGGGCACCTGAGCTGCTGCATGTCATCCTAATGCATGGAGGATCACAGAGAGAGAGAGAGAGAGAGAGAGAGAGAGAGAGAGAGAGAGAGAGAGAGAGAGAGGCACGAGGTGCAGTCCTACCAGAAGGGAGAATTCCCGGCCGAAGCTGTGGATTTCCTTCAGAGGTCTCCAGACTGGTTCCAAAGGCATTTCCCAGTTTTAATTCTGACAAACTTTTGGGAAAGGGCAGTATCCTTGAATTAAATGTGTAGGCTGTTTCATGTGGTCAAAACAAATTTGTTTCTTAAGAATCATATTGTACGGTGTATATTTAAGAATTGTCCCTAGGGTTTCAGGGACACATTTTGTGAGATACTATGTACAAACGCGACAGTAGTCATGGGTAAACAAAGTCTGTAATTATTTTTATTGAAACAAAAACACATTTCAATTTTTTTAAAATAAAAGTAATTTTACTACAGATTTGTTTTTATAGATAAGTGGGAATGATTACATTAATAGCAATCAATAATAAAGGTATACGAAGCAATTTTAGAAACAATTTATAGTACTAGCACTTTTTCATTAATACATTGATACTAGGGTTCCAGCCAGCACCCAGGCCCAGCGTATGACTGGGGCAGCCCAGAGCCCTTTAGATCTTCATTCCAGCTAGAGCTCAGGCCTGGTGTGTGAGTGGGGCAGCACAGCGCCCTCCAGATCCTCATTCCAGGCAGAGGCTAGGCCCAGTGTGTTGAGTGGAAATTTCTCCATCAGACATGCTTGGTGTGGAACCCTGTGGCAGAACTCCCACCGTCTTGCCAGAGTGGCACAGCATGTCCACTTCCAAGGGCTGCACCAGGAAGAAGTGGAGCACAACAGCCAGACCTAAGCCACACCCAGCTGGGTGTGTTTGAACTTGGTAGACCCAGATCCAGCGCTAAGGTAAGAACTCTACCAAAGCGTACACCACAGGTCAGAGCACAGTGCTTTAAAACAATGCCAAAGAGAAGGAGCAAAATGCAGTCTCAGGCCCCAGGCCCACCCAGAACAAATGCAAGAGCCAATAGCATAGAAGACACTGGAAATCACACAACTGAAATCTTTGAAATAATAGTGTCTGAAGTAAAGAAACAACTGCAGAAAGGTATAGAGGAAATCAGATCAGAAATAATTTCTGAAGTAGAAAAAATAATTATAATGAAAGAAGTACTAAGTGCTTCTAAAGAAAACTGATAAAAGAATAGTGGAGAATAGAGAAATGATGGAATCCTTGAATGAGCAATATAGGAAAGAAACAGAATGCATGAAGCAGATTCAAAGTGCTATATAGGAAATTAAAATCTCTATCACAAGCTGGCAACACAGTCTGAATGAAAGTGAAAATAGACTTTGAGACCTTGAAGACACCATTGCAGCTAGTGAAAAGGTAAGAAAAGATCTCTTAAAAACAATTAGGATGCAGGAAAAATAATTCAACATCTGCAAGATGATGCAAAGATGAGCAACATAAGACTAATAGACATCAATGAGAAAGAAGGAGTCAATACAAAGATATAAAAAGAATATGGGCAGAAGTAATAGCAGAAAACTTCCAAAATATGGGGAAACAATCTGACATTCAGGTAACCAAAGCACACAGAACTTTAAATAACATCAACCCAATTAAAACCACACCCAGGCATATAATAATCAAGATCCCAGAAATTCAATATAGGAACAATATATGAAAAGCCGCTAAAGAAAAGAAACAGATCACATTTAAAGGAAAACCTATCAGAATAATGGCATATTTCTTCAAACAAGACATCAAGTCAAGAAGAGCATGGAGCAAAGTACTACTAGTCTTGCAAGAAAATAAATTCCAACCCAGACTGATACACCCTGTAAAACTCTTTCAAGTATAATAGAGAAGTGAAATACTTTGAGGACAAAGAACAACTAAAGAATTTCATCATGACAAAGCCAACCCTACACAGTTTACTGAAAGATATTCTAGAGAGTGATCAAAATGACTACAACTCCATGACAGAGAACAGAAAGAACCCCTCAAATAGGACAAACAGTTAAACACGGGAGAAAAAGGTATACAACAGCAATCTTTCAATTATTCTTTTGAATACAACAGCAAAATATTTCCATAAGCATACTCTACAAATGGACTTCTCCTGCATCCTATGGGTCATCATTCTGTCTGGGTCCACAGGGTGGATATCAAAGAAATAACACTAGCTCATTCCCACAAGTGACACCTGGCCACCAGTAAGTGTCATGGATACTGTGCATGTCCATACTAGAACTTTGCACCCTATTGTGTACCCAAACTGTTAGAGGTGCTAGCCATATATCTGTCATTCCAGTATTTATGTTATGTTCTATTCTTAGTAATTCTTTGCTATCATGAAAACTTTTTCTTAGTTGGTATTTTTGTATATATTAACCTATTCAAATACTGAGTGAGTACTCTGAATTGATCACAGTTTCATACATATGGTACAATACATGCTGGCCTCTTCGTTGAACTCATGTTTTAATTTTAAAATATTGTTTTGAAATAATTGATTTAATTTTAATTAATTAATATTTAATTAACTTTCTGAATATTATTTAATTTTGTCGGAGTCCCTTCCTGGTTCTCATCTCAGCTCAAGAAGTCTAAACTTATAACGTAGCTCTTCGAGAGCTCTTTATATTTGTCCAGGACTGTGCTGCAGCCTCGCTTTCCTTCTGGAGTGCTCCTTGTTGTTTTCTCTGTTGTATGTTACATCTGGAGCTATTAGAATATTTCAAGTCTGTATAACCAGAAAATATTCTACTTTTAGTTTTCAAAGGTATCTTTGCTAAGTATGAAATTCAATGAGGACAGATTTTTTTTGTCTCGGTTCTTTGAATGAATTAGTCTAGTTTCTTACCTACTTGCTCTTTTTGTCTTTTTTCTAATGTGGAATACGATGCTATGTGATTTTGTTGTTTCATAGCTGATTTTTTTTCTATGTATATGCCTTAATATTTTTTTCTTTACAGTTAGTTTTGGGCAATTTCATTTTTGTGTATTTTGGTATGATTTTACTCATGTTTCTTGTGCAAAAGTTTCATTTTTCTTGGAAATGTGGTGCTATAATTTCAAAAAATTTAAATCTTTAACTATTTATTGCCTACCCCTTTCTACTTTGAAAATTCTAATTATATAAACATAAGCTTCTTGATTTTGGCACAGAGCAAGCTATTATATGACTGATCTGTAAATTCTTCATTTTTATTTCAGACAATTTTTATTGTTATATTCATTTAAGTTCATAAATATTTTTACAATGTCCTTTCTATTATTAATCTCATGCTATATACTTATTTCAGAAATGTTTCTCTAAAATTCATTCTGTCTACATCTTATAGCTTTCACATTTCAGTATTTGCCTAGAATTTTTAATATGCCATGTAATTGTTGATTTTCAATGAAGCTAATAATGAGAAAATATTGATGCTGGGATTAAATTTTTAAAATTTGCACGAAGCTAATTGAAAGCACAGTGTCGGTGGCATATGTAATGTGCTCTAATACATGGTCTGGATATTTGTTGAACATTCTTTCTGCTGGCACTGTTAAGACGCTGGTGATACCGCTGTCATTAAATATTAGACTGTTACTGTACAGCAGTTTCTGATGTGCTTTGGTGAGGGAAAAAGTGGAGCTGAGTGCTTCTTAGTGAGACAGTGGAGCCCCTGAGTCTTGAAGAAGGGGCCACAGAGTTGTCAGTGGCTGGTTGAAAGGTGGAGAGGCGGACCCTGTATAAAGAGGTGGACTGTGTGCAGAGGCTGTTAGTGTGACAGGCCCACTGCAAGCAGGAAATACATTTGAGATAAATGTTTTTGGTTATAAAAGGTAGCCTGCGTTTAACCAGTCATTGATCTCTTATTTCTGTACTCACATTATGCATTATTTGGTTGTTTGCTGGATTGAATTTTTTTTGAGTCAGAGTCTCACCCTGTGTAGCTCAGTCTAATCTTGAACTCATATAGCCCAGTCTGGCCTCAAACTTGTGATGATCCTCCTGCCTCAGCCTTCTGAGTGATGGGACTACAGGTATACAGCACCACACCTGGCTCACACATATGTTTTTTGACATAATCTGCTGCATTCGTCAGCTCAGGGTGCTATAAAAAATGACTTAGGTTACGTAGCTTAAACAACCACAGTTTAATTTGCAACAGATTGGGAGTCTGGGAAGGTCAGGGTCAAGCTGTTGGTCGATTTGCTTCCTAGTGAGAGCCTCCTTTCAGGCTCCTTCTCACTCCTTGCGTCCTTGTTAAGAGAGAATGCTCTGTTCTCTCTCTCCTTTCTAAAATCCACAGTCTTGATCTGATTAGGAGCCGGATTTATGACCTCCATTAGCATTAATGGCCTCCAAAAGCCCCACCTGCAAACCCAGTCATTTGGAGGCCAGGGCTTCCACCACATGCCACTTGGGAAGGGTCTGTTCAGCCCACAGCACCTGCTCTCAATGTCAGTGTCTTTCATTTTATATTTGAGATAATTAGGTCATCCTCAAAAACCTGTGAGGTGTAAAGATATAAAATAGGTTCTTGGTAGATAACTTCAATGCATAAAAAGAACTTGTTAGTAATGTATTCTTTCTAAGTGCCTAATGTTCTGAAAATGAGAAGTAATTATGTTAATTACTTCATTTGCTTAGCAAAGTGGAGGTGTGAGCTGAAAATTGATAGTGTCTTAGTTACTTTTTCTCACTGCTGAGACAAAAATGTCTGACACACCAAGTTAAAGAGGGAGTAGTTTAAGGGCCAGTCAGATAGCTCGGCAGATTAAGTGCCTGCTTAGGCAGGTGCAGGATGAGGACTCCATCCTCTGTACTGCATGTGGTACTGGTCCCGCCCCTGGGCGTGCTAAGCCAGCAACCATGTCTGGGCATGGTGGTGCATGCCTGTTATTCCAGCACTGGGGAGGCTGGAAACAGGAAGATCACTATGAGTCTGATCTGTGCAGCGAGAGCCTATAGACCCTGCAGTACATACATTGAAAAAAAGAACAAATAGTGAAAGGTTTATTGAGCTCACAGTTCCTAGAGGTTTCAGTCCACAGGGAGCCAGCTCTGAGGAGGGCTACCATGGGAGAGAGGCATCGCAGAAGAGAAACAATTCCAATGGGCAAAAGGCAGCAGAGCTAGCGTGCCACAGCAGCCCTTTTCTGTTCTATCTAGGTTGTCTGACTTAGGGTGGTGCCAGCCCAGTCCATGGACTAATTTAGCAATCACACACCATTAATCCCAGCATCACCCACTCTAGATCCAGCCACCTCTGGAAAGACCCACCTATGGCAGTGTGAGGCTTTGGGTGGGGGTGGGGGTTGCATCCGGGTATAAGCCGGAACAGACGGTGTGCCAATCTTTTTAAATTCTTAGTAGATAAGTTTTACCAGGATTTTAAAGTATAGTTTGTTAACATTATCATGCATGTGCCAATATTTTTATGTTATCTCCTATTTTACCTTTTATGTTTTGGCTTTTAGGACCTGCTGGCTGTTGGGTATGGACATTTTGGATTTAAGGAGCAAAGAAGAGGATTGGCTTGCTGCTGGTCAATAAAGAATCCCATGGTGAGCTGGGTGGCAATAGGGGCCATTCATATTCAGTTAAACATCGACAAAATTACATAAAATATTTAGTTATATGTGATAATTAATAAGTTCCAAGGGGCTGGGGAGATAGCTCTGTGGCACAAGTGTCTGGCTGGCGAGTATAAGGTCATGAGTTTGAACCTCTGTCCCGCAAAAAAAAAAAAAAAAAAAAAAAACAAGTTCCAGGAGATTTTATAAGTTCAAACTTCTTTATTTGGCTTGGTTTAAATCTGTAGTCATTAACATTTGTTCTTGCTGACACAGGAGAAAAGTCATTTATTTATAATTCACTCGGTAAATATTTATAGCATATGCACTTAAGTGTGTGAGGTCTGAGGGTACAGAGCTGAGTTGCTCACGAGTTCCAGCTAATTATAAAGAAGAAGAGCTTTAGAACTTTGGAAAATTAGACATCTCTTTTTCTATATATTTTTAATATGGGGTGTGATCAAAATTTATGGTGAATGTTTAAATTTTAAAAAACTGCTGTGGTGGAGCTGGTGAGATAGCTCAGCAGTCTGAAATGCCTGCTTAGGCAAGCTTAGGCAACCACAGGGACCACCGTTCAATCCCTGGCACCACGTGCTGCGCCAGCCTAAGCTGCAGGGCAGACTGAACTGGCCATGACATAAATATATATATATATATATATATTTTTTTTTTTTTTTTTTTTTTTTAAACGCCGCAGTAAAAGACACATGGTCATTATTCTCCCTCAAAGCCTCCCGCTGCTCTGGACACACTGGTCCTGTGGTCCATGGCACGCTTGGAAACAGCTCTGTAAGTTCTCTTTCTTTTGTGTCTTTAGTTGCGCTGTCCTGGTGGCCTTGGGACCCTGAGTTGACTCAAAATGTTTTCTTTTCACGTGCATTTTGACTTTGGGGAAGTGCCGGAAGCCACATGGTGGCAGACCTGGTGACAAGGTGAAGCCCCATGGTGACGCTGCTGTGAAGCTGCCCCTCTCGGGATGGTGGGTGGCAGCAGCATTGTGTGTCCTTGCTCACACACCTAAGGATGCTCGGCAGAGAGGATTCTGGAACTGCTCCAGGAAAACGACATGAGTGGATAGGGGTGGGGGGACTCAGGATAGTGTGTCTTTTACGGCAGTACACTTTTTTTTTTTTTTTTTTTTTTCAGAACTGGGGATTGAACTCAGGCCCTTGCGCTTGCCAGGCAAGCGCTTATTCTACCGAGCTATCTCCCCCGCCCTCACTGCAATACCCTTTTAAAAGTTAAGTCCACGATGTATTTCAAGCACACCTCCCAGGCGAGTCGCTCCGTATCGCCTGATGCTCAGTAGACTCGGTAGGCTGACAGGACCTTCCTAGTGTCATGACTGCGGCTGGCAGAAGGAGTTCATTTCCCCACACTCATGTATGGCATGGCCCCAGTCACGTGGTCACTTTAAAGCTTTCTGTTAGTTATAAGTCAACACCAAAGTGTGACGTGGGAAATGTAGAGAAGGGCCAGGAAATTGTATAAAAGTGATGTAAGCCTTATAAAGAGCTCATCTGTCAGGAGACTGGGTTGATACAGCATAAAGCAATAAACCCAGCAATGAGTCCTGGTGAGCAGGGGACTCAGCCTCAGTAGCCAGTCTTCCTTTCCACCGAGGTGGTTTGAAAAAGAAAAGGATTCACATGGGGCTTGGTGGGGTTGAAGAACAGAGTAACTCGGTGGGCTCTTCCCACTGTTGTTGAGAGGTCCTTAGATGAGTTTACATAGTGCCGGAGGACAGGAGTGCCGGCTGCAGGCCGTGGGCTGTAGCTCGCTGTTTCCGTGGGAAGCGACTGTGCAGGGCAAGGCCACACCATAACACTGCAGCTTCTTAAGCACATTCTTAAAGCCACTGGCTGGCGGCCCAGGGGTCCTCGTTTTATCAGAATAAAGGAATGACTCCTCGTGGTTTTCCTCTCTTTTCTACTGGAAGTTGCTGGGAAGACAGGAGCAACTGAAGGGGCCACATCTCACGTCCCCAGGGCCAGCAAGCTGGGGCTCGGCTGTGGCAATCTCCTGCCTTGCAGTGGGCTATAAGCACAAGTTTACAGGGTCATGGGATTATGTTTTCATTCAGTGGCCAGAACGTGTTTATCCAAGTCTGTATGGAGTCACCGCTGTGGATTTCTCAATTGGAACGCCTAACTTGCTGGCAGTTGGCTACTACAACGGCACAATTGCGATTTACAATGTGCAGAGCGGCAGCAACGCTCCGGTACTGGACAGCAGGTAGAAGCTGAGTCTCGCTACCCATAGGATGCCTGCTTTTCTGGGAGAGTCGCTCTAGTTCAATTCAGTTTTAAGTGAGCCTTTGCGTGCCCACTGACAGGGTGGCCTTTACTTTTAAAACTTAACACCGCTTCATGTCGTTTCTCCAGTGGCAATGCTCTGTCATAATGATCTCCTTGGAGTTTTTGTTTTGTTTTTAAAAATTCTTTTGGAGGACACCCACTGAGGACCCCCCTCCCGTCCCTCTCTTAGACAGGAGTTTTTATCCCCCTCAATAAATATGTTTTGCTCATTACAAAAAATAAAATAAAATGAAATAAAATTATTTTGGCCTGAACCCAAACTGAGCTACACCCCCAGCTCCCTAGCTCTTTCTTTTCTCTGTGTTTGCCTACCCGCCTGCCCACCTGTCCATCCGTCTCCCTGTATCTATCTGTCTGTCTGCCTGTGTTTGTCTTTCTGTCTGTGTCTGTGTCTGTCTGTCTGTCTGTCTGTCTGTCTGTCTGTCTGCCTACCTATCTACCTATTTGCTTTTTGGATCTCATTCTCTCTGCTGCCCAAGCTGGTCTCCATCCCAAAGTCTTCCTGCCTCAGCCTCTCAGAGTGCTGGAGTCCGGGCAGTGTGTCCCCAGCCTGGCTTTCTTTCTCCCTGCTCACCCCACCCCTCAGTGTCCTCTGGTTCAGTGGAGCAGGGTGATGTTTACACGCACTTCGGTGCTGCCTCCCGAGGACCTTGCTCTCCTTGGCACGCCCACCTATGGACCTCCACAGCCCGTGTCATGCTGGACAGCAGTGATTTGCAGATAGACAGAGCTGCCCGAGTTGACAGAGAAATCCCCCAAGAGCAGGGTTGATCGTGCCTGTGTTTTCTCTGCAATATCGGACACGCAATAGCACTACCGTGAGTGTTTAATGAATACTGAGCGAGTGAATGGGTTATACTGAGAAAAACAGGAAATCGAAGGTGAAAGATAATCGACTGATTACTTTTTGTACTAGATCAGTTGACAATGGGACCAAATGCTGGCCTATTTATAGCAGTATTTGAATAGCTTAGAACTTGAAATAGCCCCTGAAGCAGAAACTCTTAAACGTAACTTTAAACTTACACGGCTTTGTGAGAACTGACCTTAGTGTTTGCTTCTGGGATGAGGATCCATGAATTTTTATCCACAATTCAAAAAAATCTATGAATTTTTCTTTAAAGCTCAGAACTACTAACTTGTAAAGTTTCTATTTAAAAACCTAAGGAATTAGTATCAAGAATGAAGCACCCCATTAATTTAATAGAAAAAGTCAATAATCTGAGAAATGATTTTAATTTCTTAGAAAGAATTTAACCAGTGAGACAGACTATCAATATAGCAGGCAATCCTGAAAGACAGACTTTTTTTCTTTCTTTTTTTTTTTTTTTCTGTATTGGGTGCAGGGTCTCACTACGCAGCTCAGACTCAGAGTGATCCCCCTGCTTTCAGCCTCCCCAGTGCTGGGATTACAGCCACGTGCCACCATACCGGGTCTTGGTGGCAGGGTCAGTGTGGCTAGGGGTGGGGCCGGTGGCATGTGGTGCTGGGATCAAACCCTGGTCCCTGCACTTGGCTAAGCAGGTGCTTATTCTATTAAGCTATCTCACCTGCCCTGGAATTATTTACTAAGACTTAAATGACTAATTGATTTAAGCTATGAAAAGCACCCAAAAAACAAAAAGGAGGTTACCTTTTATTCTGTGTGTCTAAAAGTAAATAAAGAACTATTCACAAAATAACTTATAGAACTAAACTAAAGAAGAATGTAGGGGCTGGGGAGATAGCTCTGAGGCACAAGTGCCTGCTGGGCAAGTGCAAGGTCGTGAGTTTGAACCCTGGTCCCACCAAAAAAAAAAAAAATAAATAAAGAAGAATGTATTAAAAGAGTACTAAGAGCAGAGCCTGAGAGAAAATACTTGTTTCTGTATTCTTGTTAGGGTAACTCATCACAAGCTAACACACTTACAATCCAATAAAATTTTTTTCCTTTTGTAGGAATGTTTGTATGTGTGTGTGTGTGTGTGTGTGTGTGTGTGTGTGTGTGTGTGTGAAACCACAGTGAATGTTACGGCAAAGTAGTCATCTAACTTGTTTTTCAAAAAGTCCAGCTTGAACAATAAAAGTGTCATTGTATAAATCTGTAGTGATTCTCTCAGACACCACATTTATCATGTGTGCTCCAAGGTGTCTAAAACTACCATGCTGATTCTCTAATTGGCATTCCACCCTGCTTTAGTGAATCACCTCAAAAACACGTGGGACCTGTGTGGCAGCTGCAGTGGATAGAGCAGGATCGGGGAACCATGGGGGATGATAAGAGAGAATTCCTGGTGTCCATCTCAGCAGACGGAAGAGTCTCCAAGTGGGTCATACGGAAAGGTCTGGACTCACACGGTAAGAGGAGAGAGAGAGACCGAGCTGGCTTTTACTGGGTGCTTAATTAAAAATTGCCAGTGAGCCCCTTGTGACATATTTACATAAAGACGACTGGGCTTGTATATTATTCTTTTAAACATTTCACTTTTTAAAAGAATAAAGAAGGAAAAACATTAGACATGATACAGGATTTCACTAAACAAAATCACAGAAATTCAATAATAGTTGTTATACTGCATACTGTTGTCCTCAGATTAGTTTTTCAGATTACCAGATATAAGCATGTAAAGTTGGTTAAAAAATAAAAAATAAATAAATAAAAAGAGAACAAGTTAAGCGTGCAGCGCTCCTTTCAGCAGGCCGGCAGAGCCGAGTGCGTTTATCCAAGCCACGCTGGTCACACACTCACGCGCGGCTTTTTCTTTGCTCCTCTCCCTCATCCCACTTGTTTCTTTCCCGTGAACAGCTTCTTGCCCTTTCACAGTGTCTACTGTACCTTTCAGATTGTACTTCCTTTTCAGGTTCTTACACTAGGGAGACACTGTGATGCTTACACATTGCAGGTCTGATTTGTTTCATTTAGAGTATGGTCTCTAGTTGGATCCGTTTGCCTATGAAAGCCTTGTGTTTATCCTTTTTCATAGCCGAGTAATACTCTATTATATAAAGTGCACATCTTTTTTGTCCATTCCCCATTTGGTGATCTTTGGGTTGTTTTTGAGGTTTAGCTATTACAAATTGTGCTGGTATAAACATGGCTGTGTATGTATCCCTGTAATATGATGCTTTCAGTTCTTCTGAAAAGGCTAATGTTAACCTAATTCTACACAAATATGGAAGCAACCATATCATTATTAGCAGAAGAGATGGGCTGGGAAGATAGCTCAGTGGTGCAAGCACCCTCCAGGCAAACATAAGGTCCCAAGTTCTATCTCCAGTACGGAAGAGGCACGCGTGGCACTTGTGCTACTTTTTAGGTGCTAAATAACAAGTTGCATTTTTTTCCTCTTCCAATGAAGATTTGATGAGATTAAAACGGACCACCGTCAGCAGCAATAAGAAAGGCGGCGACAAGGAGAAGAAAGGGGAGGCTCTGATATCCCGGCAGGCTCCCGGGATGTGCTTCGCTTTCCATCCCAAGGTAAATGGTTCTGACCCTTTCCTCACTGTGCTCGATAGTGGGGCCCCAGGGCCGAAGTGCAGGAAGGTACGAAGCGCGACCAAGCACTCACGAGGCCACATGGGCTGTGTGGCAGCTAAGAGAAACCAGACTGACGTGGCTGCAGAGCTGGGGAGGAGCGGCGGGCTCCAGGTAGCAGTGCCCTGTGCCTTGCCTGCTGTGCCCCGGAGGACAGGTGGCGCGTGTGTTGGGAGTGCTCTGGAGAGCCTCCCCAGCAGCTGACCTCACTTGAGCCCTCTCAGGCCCTCCTGGCCATTATTCTATCTTGCCCTCCTGAGGCAAGTCCGCCCTGCGGGGCTCTCCATAACCTTGTGAGGGATGGCTGTCAGGACCAAAGGATCAGGAAGACACCCAAGTTTGCATGTAGCAGGACCCACACCAAGGCAGGGCACGGTTGGTGAAGCCTGACTTTCTCTGACTGTACCTGAAGGTGTGTTAAAATCATCAAATTCAGACACTGTGATGGACAGCTAAGAACTTAGACCCTTTTTCTGTTCCATCTAGTATAATCATCTGTTAGGTGACACTATAGCCCACCTCTTCTATAAACAAAAGCTCAAGCTGTTTCTGTATTGTGCTGTGTTATCCTGACTGTATTTAAGCTGCGTCGTCCTTCCTGGCCCATGCATACCACTGCCAAGATAGTTGAGGCCTTGACTGTTTTTCACCTTTACTACTGTAGCCGTCTTGTAACTAACTGCCTTCACGCTCAAATCCTCCTTCACGTTGAAGGTAGATGACTCTGCACTGAAGGTTCTCATCAAGGGCCAGGAGAAGGGGACGTTTCCTCCAAGAGACTTTTATCCATTTCTGGTAATCTTTGTGTTAGTTGCAGCTGCAGTAGATCAAGGTGAAGCCAGAGCATTAGTACTGGAACCTAGGGGGTGGAGACCAGCCGGGGTGCTAAACACCCTGCAGGATACCGGGAGCCACTGGCCTCCCAGGACTCACCCACCGCCCAAAGAGCTATCTGGCCTGAAATGTCCAGAGTACTCAGTCAAGAGGCACTAGTCTGTTGTCTTCCAGTTGTCCTGGGTACAGAGAATTTGAGCTGATCATGCAGCCTGTAGAGAAAGACTCTTTTCTTTTCTAACCTGCCTGCTTTCTAAATGGCTCTTGCTTGCTTACATCGGATAGAACCTCGGCGCTGTGCTGCACGTCCTCACGGCAGATGGTCTTTCCATTACCTTCCTTGGGTTCTGAACACTTTCATCAGGGAGGGATGTTGGGTTTTGCCGCGGCCTTTTCTGTATCTATTAAGACAACCATATATATTTTTCTTCGTAAACTTGCTAATCCATTGGATTACACTGATTGCTAGTTTTGAATGCTCATTCCTGAACTAAGCCCCGCTTGATCTGGACTCGTGACCTAGTAATATGCCACCAGTTTCAGTGTGCTAAATTGTTGTGTGTTTGCATGTTTCTCTGTAAGGGACACGGCTTTCTTGCTGTGTCTTTGATTTTGATACCAGGGTAATGCTAACCCCATAGAATTGCTTTTAAAAAGAAAATTTACATAAAATTAGCATGATATCTCATTATGCTTGGTAGATTAAGTCAACCTTCTGAGCCTTCAATTTTCCTGTAAGGAAATTTTAAATTACAAGTTCAAGTTTTTCTTGTATTTTTTTGGTGGTACAGAGTATCAAACTTGGGGCCTTGTATTTGCCAGGCAGATGCTTATGCTGCTGAGCTATGTCCCCGGCCCCACGCTCAAGTTTTTAGTGGCTATAGAACTACTGTGACCATCTATTTCTTCTCGAGTCAGCTTTGGTAATTGTGTCTTTTAAGAAAATTGTATTTCATCTAAGTTGTTGAGCTTCTTATTGGCATAATATTCTTAGTGTCATTTAATAATCATAGAATGTAATTCCTTATTGTAGTAATTCCTGATTTTAATTTGTATCTGCTCTCATTTTTCCTGATTATCAATAGTAGTTTATCAGTTTTTCTTTTTGGATTCTGAAGTCTCCCCATATAGACCAAGTGGATCCTGCACCCCTGGGCTCAAGCAATCCTCCTGTCTCAGCTGCACCTAGTAGCTGGGACCACAGGCACACACAGGGGTGCCCAGCTCAATGTTATGACCTGTGGAACCAGGTTTGGATTAAATTGATTTTTGCCTTGTTTTTCTGTTCTCTACATGGAGCAGCGCCTGGGTTCATGAACTTAATTCACTCCATGATTCAGATGAAGATGGCTATGGCGTGTTAATCGCTCCATGCAGAGTTCTCTTAACAGATGCAGCCCTTTGGTGAAAGCTTCTGCATGTGAACCGAATTGTTGGCAAACACAAGCCTTTGTGAACCAAGGTGCCACTGTAATTGGTTTACACAGTGAGGTCCTTTCTTCTGTTTTTTTGTTTGGTTTGGTTTTTTTTTAATTTACTCTTCTTTGCATTCCATGAGGTGAAAGTTGAGGTTAGGAACTGGCAACATTTCCTCTTCTCTGACCTGTGCTTTGTGCCATAACGTTCCAAGGTCTGCTTTGACAGCCTCCTACAATTTCTGGGATGTTTTAATTTCCTCTTGGGTGGGGGGGTACTGCGAATCAAACTCATAGCCTCTTGCTTGCCAGACAGGCATGGTGCTGCTGAGCTGTGTCCCCAGCCCCTCCATTTTTTATTCTATGTAAAATACTTTCTAATTTCTCCTGCAATTTCTGCTTGAAGATGTGTCATAAAATGCCTAAGTTTTTGCTAATTTTCTAAAGATTGTTCTACTATTGATTTTCTATCTCATCCCTCCATGACCAGAGACGTTACCTTTTACAACTGGAATATTTTTGAGCCCAGTGCGATAGATCTGCTGTGAAGCTCAGAATGTGTTCTCTGTAGGTGACATCACCCTGACAGAGCTATGTGATGTCCTGCTGTCAGTCAGAATGCTCCATAAGCGTCTGTCCGGTGAAGGCCACTGATGCAACTTCACCTCTTGCTGCTTTTCTTCCTACTTCTTCCATCGGTTATTGAGAGAAAGCTGTAGTTACTGATTTGTCTGTTGTTTTCTATTAGTTTTCTTCATGTATAGCAAAGCTTTGTTACTAGGTACATGCAGACGTGTTTAGGATTGTCATACACTCTTGATTAATTGACTCCCTTATCATTATGAAATAGCCTTACTTAATACTGTTAATACTGTTTATTCAGAAAGCTACTCTGATATTAATGTAGGCATTCTACATTTATTTTTTTCCCAACATTTCTTTAAGCCAGTGTTATCATGGTTTATAATTTGTCTTTTTCTTTTAAACCTATTTGTATTTTTATGCATGTTTTATCTCATTTATTTATTTATTTGTTTGTTTACTTATTTATTTTGCAGTACTAGGGGGATTTTTTTTTTTTTTTTTTTTTTTTTTTTTTTTTTTTTTTTTTTTTTTTTTTTTTTTTTTTTTTTTTTTTTTTTTTTTTTTTTTTTTTTTTTTGGGTTTTTTTTTTTTTTTTTTTTTTTCAGAACCAAGGATTGAACTCAGGCCCTTGCACTTGCCAGGGAAGTGCTTATTCTACTGAGCTATCTCTGCAGCCCCTGGGGATTGAATTCAGACATGTTTTAAAACACATTTTTTTGTGTGTATGGGAAGCATATAGCTTCTTTTTATACAAGCTTACCATCTCTGCTTTTTTTAAAATTGTGATGTTAAAGCCATGTATGTTTAGTTTGACTATGGATTGTGGTTGGGTCTGAGGCGATCATCATGAGTGGTTGGCTGGCTGAGGAGCCCAAAATATCCATCCTGCCTGCCATGAAGCAGCGCTGGGAGGAGCCGCCTCCCACCCAGACCCTTCACAGGGTGCATGGGGCCATGGGTTGCCGTGTTCAACTTCAGCCTCTGCCCACTCCTGTTTCCTGCATAAACCTCTTCAGTGAAATCTCAGAGCATATTCACCGGGCACCCTAACTTTTGTCAGTGTCCTTGAAGATTCCTAGTGAAGCACAACTACTTATAGAGGGTGTTGAAAGAGTTAGTATTAAAATTTTAAAAAGTGGAGCAAGATTCCCTACCCTATCATACATTTTTTTTAAAAAGCACCATTGGAAGAAATTAGGAAGAATCTCTACAAGTTCAAGGTAGGGAAGGATTTCTTTTCTTTTCTTTCCCTTTATTTTCTTTTCTGCATTTAAGATAGGATTTATAAGGTCTACAGGGTCTCACTACGTACATCGGACTCGTAGTGATTCTTTTTTTGAAGGAAGGAAAGGTGTATTTAGCTCACAGTTGCTGGAGATTTCAGTCCGTACTCGGCTGGCTCCAAGGCAGAGTGGCACATGGCAGAGAGCAGCAGTTCATGGTGACAGCCAGGAGCAGAGAGCAAATGGAGGGGCAGTAGTGACAGTAGCTACAGAGAGAGTTCGTAGTGATTCTTCTGTTTTCACCTACCACGCCTAGTCTCCATCTCTAGTCAGCGTGCCCCAGGGATCGAACTGCAGCCGCTCTGTCAGTCTTCAGCAGGCACTTAAGTACACGGAGCTATCAGGCTGGCCCAGGGAAGGGTTTCTTAAAACACAAAGATTTTAATCTATGAAAGAAAATGAGCATTTCTAATCACTGAACACAGGTACTTTCTTCACTTGTTGCTGATCAAGATATCCAACGTCGAAAGTTAAAGGAAGAAAGGTTTCAGTTCACAGTCGGCGGCTCTGAGGCCGGCGGCAGCTGTTGATGACACGCGAGAGCAGCTGCTTCTCCCTCCCGTCCCTCCCAGGCGACCCTCGCTTCGGCTGTGCCACACACCCAGGGCAGGCCTCCCATTATCTGCACCCAGAACCATGCTGAGCCAAACATTTCATAACAGAAGGACAGAGACAACTTAGTGTCCCTGTCCTGGCTCCTGAGTTGATTCTAAGCGACGCCAAACGCTCTGATTTTCTCCAGGTCACTGATGAACATATCACAAGCCGATGCCTTTGGTCTCTTGTGTTCTAGGACACCAACATCTATTTGGCTGGCACTGAGGAAGGCCACGTTCACAAGTGTTCTTGCTCCTATAATGAACAGTACTTAGAAACCTACAGAGGACATAAGGTTAGTGTAATCATGGCAGGTGTGAAAAATGTGCCTGAGAATATTTCTGAAAAGAGCATCGTATCTGTAATTTCTTGCAAGTTATGGAAGTTGCTTTTTTTGTTTCTAAAAGACCTTGCTTATATACCATGCTGACCCCAAAGTGAAACCCTGTCTTACAAATCCCTGGTCTTTGTATCTTTTTATGATTCTCCCATCGAAGGCTTTTTTTTTTTTTTTTTTTTTTTTTAAGAACATGTAATGTGTGGTAATATCTAATATCTAGAGATGGTAATATCAACTGTATCTGGGGTTTCTACACACAATAATTAAGGGAGGGTCTTACAATCTTACTTGCCACTAAAACAATACCTTTCCAATAATCATGGCAAATAAATCTAGAAATCTTATTTCTAATTTGCTTGTCAAATCTAAAATATACAAGGTTAAATAGCTTAGTGGATTAAAGTGTCCTCAATCAGGCGCAGGGGATGGGGGTTTGATCCCAGGGCCTGCCGTCCTGGCCCTGCCCCCAGGATGTGCTGAGATAGCAACTGACCCTGGACCCGTGGTGGAGCACGCCTGTAATCCCAGCTCTTGGGAGGCTGTAAACAGCTGGATTACTACGAGTGTGGTCTAGTAGATCAGATCTACAGGATCTGAACACCCTGTAGACCCTTCCCTAAACTACGAAAAATAAAATATATGATGTTAAACATCACTGATGTGTCTTATTCCTCGCACTTCTAGGGCCCAGTGTATAAAGTGACATGGAACCCCTTCTGTCCTGACATGTTCCTAAGCTGCTCAGCAGACTGGGGCATCATGGTATGGCAGCAAGAGAACCTCCAGCCCGTCCTGAGCTTTTCTCCAACCACGCACGTTGTGTACGATGTCGCCTGGTCTCCAAAATCCTCCCACATATTTGCAGCTGCCAATGAGAGCAGAGTGGAGATTTGGGATCTGCAGATGAGCACGTGGGTGTCATACATGCTGTGCTTTCCAGGGGACATTTCCAGGGGAAGCGCTTTAGTCTCAACAATGTGTAGTAGCTTTAACATCTGCCAGAGAACAGTGAAGGTGTTTTAATGCTGGTAACTGGTTCATTTCATGAGTGTGTTTGTTTCACCAGACAGGGTCTCACTGGATAGTGTTAGACTGGCCTTGAGCTCACTGTGTAGACCCAGCTGGTCTCACACTTGCAGTGATCCTCCTGCCTCAGCCTCCTGAGGGCTTGGATCACAAGCTACGTGAGTCTTTTCTGAGTAAAGCTGCATGCTAGGATGCTGTGCTAACATTAATTACTTACGCTGTCTGGAGCCTTAGAAACATCTGAGTAAAGGGTTTACATTAACTGTGTCCTCAAACCATAGCTATCACAGACACCTTGAATCCATATTCATTAGAATTCCTTCATAACCATTGCCTGGCGTGCAGGTAGGAGAGTACACGGGAGGCCTGGTTGCTTTTCTCACTCTACAGTAAAATTCCCTCCGATTAGATGAAAAAGCAAACAAAGTGATTACTTTTGTAGTATTCACTTTTCTCTTACCTCATTTCAAAGCATATTCGAAGGCGTATATACTTAAGATTTTTCATTGACGATATTGCACAAAAGTGATCAGATCCATGTATTCTTTTTTTAAGAATTTTTTATTTTATTTTATTTTTCTTGTTTCAGAACTTTTGTTTGTTTATTTATTTATTTTTATGGCCCGCTCAGCCTGCCCTGAGGGCAGGGCTAGTGCAGCATGTGGTGCCGGGTCGAACCGTGGTCCCTGCAGCCACTTAAGCTTTCCTAAGCAGGCACTTTAGACCACTGAGCCATCCTGCCAGACCCCCATGTATTCTTTTTTTTTTTTTTTTTTTTTTTTTTTTT
>PVJA010031058.1:0-25239 GCA_004027025.1 Myocastor coypus | reverse complement strand
AAAAAAAAAAACAGGAAAGAATATACTTCTCTTTGGACTAAAAGGAAGCAGATACATATACAATCAAAGCAGAGCTAGATTGGTGAGATGAGCTTTAGGAGGCTCAGATTCAATAGCCTCCAACGTCACAAGCTTCACTGGTGGCACACTGCAATTGCAAAACCTTTGACCATTCCTGTTTAATATAGTAAGCAAAACAGTATCCAAAGCAATCAGGAAAGGGAAATGAAAGGGACATAGATAGAAAATGAAAAAAATCAAATTATCATTCTTTGCAAAGGACACAATCTTTTAGATAGATGATCCAAAAGATTCCACCAAAAATCTCCTAGAATTAATAGCCAAATTTAGTAACCATCATACAAAGTCAACACACAAAAATCAGTGGCATTCCTGACCACCAATAATGAATCTACCCATAAAGAAATCAGTAAAACAACATCATTCACAATAATAGTAATAAAAATCAAGTACTTAGGAAACAACCTAACCAAGGAGATAAAAGAACTTCACAGTGGAAACTGCAGTACTTTGATAAGAAGATATTAGAAAATAGAAAAACATCTCTTGTTTCTCAATAAGTAGAATCAAAATAGCAATACTGTACTCTCAGAAATGATACAGAGATTCAATATACTTTCCCAAATAACAACGTTCTTCAAGAACTAGAAAAAACAATCCTAAACTCATATGGCAAGAGAAGAGATGCAGGACTACAAAAGCAGTCCTGAATAACTAGAGCAAAGCTGGAAGCACCACAATTCCTGGATTTCAGATTAAATTACAAAGCTACAGTAAAAAAACTGCATGATATAGGCACAAAAACAGACACGTAGAATGATACAGAACAGAAGACACAGAAATAACTTCAGACACTTCAGTCACCTGATCCTTGATAAAGGGGCCAAAAACAGAGGCTGAAGGAAATATAGCCTCTTTTAACATATGGTGTTAGTAACACTGGGTATCCAAATGCAGAATATCAAAATTAGACACATATCTCTCACCACATCCTGAAAATGGTCGAAGATCTAACTATTAAAGTAGAAACACTTATCCTGTTGGAAAATAAAATAGGTACAGCTCTTGAAGACACAAGCATATGTACATTCTCAACAGAATCAGAATTGTATAAGAAATAACATCAAGAATCAAAAGATGGGGGCTGGGACATAGCTCGCCAGTCTAAGCACCTGCCTGGCAAGTGCAAGGAGTCAGGCTCAATTCCTGGTACTGCATGCTGTGCTGGCCTCAGAATCCTGGGTGTGTCATGCCAGCCAACAAAACTGAGAATGGTGGTGCCTACCTGTATTCACAATTCTGGGGAGGCTGAGACAGGAGGATCACTACAAGTCTGAGCTGCATAGCGAGACCCTGTGCCAAATGCCCAAAAACATAAATGGATACTTTAAAAAAAATTTAAGGAATTAAAAATGCGTTATATAAAATGGAAATTTTTTTTTTTTTTTTTTGTGGGACCAGGGTTCGAACTCACGACCTTGCACTTGCCCAGCAGGCACTTGTGCCTCGGAGCTATCTCCCCAGCCTACACAACAAAGAAACAATAAAATGATGAGACAGCCTACAGAATAAAAAAATGTTAGCTATTCCTCAGACAGAAGATTAATATCTAGAATTTACAAAGAAACAAAAAAATCCCCCTAAAATATGAGACACAATCAAAAATAGCCAATGGAAATAAATAGACACTTCTCAGAAGAATAGATGGCAAACACATAAAAAAATGTTCACCATTTCTAGTCACTGAAGAAATGTAAATTAGAACAATACTGAAGAGGGTTGGCCAAATAGCTCAGTGGACTAAAGTGCCTGCTTAGGCAGACTCAGGGACCAGGGTTTGATCCCCAGAGTGCCATGCCAGCCCTGCCCCCAGGGCACGCTGAGACAGCAGTTGAGACGGCATGGTGGCACGTGCTTGTAATCCCAGTGCTTGGGAGGCTGAAAAAAGGAAAGATTGCTATAAATCCGATCTGTGTAGTGAGATCCTCAGCACTTCTCAACCTGTGGGTTGTGACCCTAGTGGGGGTCTAATGACCAAAACACAGGGATCGTCTAAAACCACTCCGAATCATAACTGTAGCAAAATTACAGTTTTGAAGTAGCCACCAAAATTATTTTTTGGTTCGGGGTCGCTGCAACATGAGGAATGGTATGTAGGGGTCACGGCATTAGAAAGGTTGAGAACTACTGCGTAGACCCTTACTAAATACACAAAAATAAAATTAAGAAAAAAAAAACAAAAAAAACACCGTGATTCCATCTGACTACAGATAGGATGGCAATTATGAAGAAATTAAACCACACCAAATACTGATGAGAATGAGTTTTAAAGTCTGAATATATCATGTCTTTTTTTTTAACTGTTATAGTGTGATATGGAAATAATTTTATTGGCCTAAAATGTTCTGTGCTCAACCTATCTATCTTTTCCCTCTTTCTTGAAAACCACTGATATCTTTACTATCTCTAAAGTCTGTGTTTTTCCAGAATAGCACATAGGTGGGGTTATATAGCACAAAGCTTTTATAGGTTTCTTTCTTCCATTTAGAGATATGCAATTGAGACTCCATGAGTCTTTTCATGGCAAGGTAGCTATTTGCATTTATCATTGAATAAAGTTTTGAGGTGTTGATGGACTCTGGTTTACCAGAGCATCAGAGTATTTATTCATCTATTGAAGGAGATTTTGATAGCTTCCATGGATCAGTACTTATGAACAAATTCATAATATATATGTATATATATATAATCTTTATGTAAACATAAACTTTCATTTTCATTTGAAAATGTACCTAGAAATATAATCACTAAATCATAAGAAAATGTTCTTCATCTCTTCTAAATCATTACATAAATTTTCATACCCATCAGCAATGAATGTGAGTTCTTATTGCTTCTTATACTTGCTAGTATTTGCTGTTGTCAATATTTTGGACAGCTGCTACTCAAGAAGGTATGTAATGAATGTGTCTCATTGCTTTCTAATTTAAAATTCCACCAGCTAAGATGTTGAGCATCTTTACATACGCTCACTTGCCATATTATGTGACAGAGAGGTACTTATTTAGATCTTTTCCCCTTTTGCAATTGACTATGTGTTTTCTAATCATTATAACTGTTCTTTGTATGTTTGGAATATCAATCTTAATAATAGTTTGATTCTTGGAAATATTTTCTCCCAGTGTATGCCTTGTCTTTTTTTTTTTTCTCTCTCAACATTTTATGTCAAATGTTGCTGTACTTGCTTTGTTTTTCTTATTTAGTAACTTTTACTTGATGCCAGATACCGTTTTACTTGTTTAAATGGTGATCATTTTCATATTTCACAATTCTTGAACTTTATCTTGGGATACAGTTAATTAGCATGGAAACATTTTTGCTTTTTTAAGACTTCCATTCAAATTTCTCTAGATAGAGCCAGAAACAATTTTTAATTTATAGTTATTTGTGTCCCTCTATAATACCCTCCTGAGTATTAGGAGGATATACCCTTAAGTGTGAAGGTGTTACACTTATGCAGTTGAAACACGTGTAACTATGGGAACTGTGAGGTTGATCTGCTTCCATCAGCCAGCTCTCACTCCAGTTTTGGATTGCTTCTTCATATGCATGGGATATGCATTGCTTCCCTAAGAGGTAAGGTTCTCTGTTACCTTCTGGAGCTTCCTCCTGTGCAGTACTCTTTTTTTCTGGTACCATGGCTGAGAACACCAGCCCCACTGGACTTCTTGGAGTCCCAAATCTATCTGTTCTTTTAAAGGAAACTGTAAGGTTCTTCTTCAATTCACTCCCTGTGCAGAGGCCTGAAAGTCCCCACTGGAGAAACTGTGGGGTCAACTGATTTGCTGTGTCCACTCTCAGAAATCGTGCCCAAGGTCTAAAGAGACTCCAATATTTGCATCTTCTATCTTTTTCTACAAGTAGTTTTAGGCAGGAAGATAAATATGATCCTGGTTTTTCTACATACTTGCAAAAAAATCTTAGTTTTACTTTTAAAAAGGCTAATAACTTTAAGAATTATTTAGAGCACCTTGGAAATGTAAACTATTTGTCTCCTCCTTTATGAAGTTCTACTTAATCAAGGTCTCTGGAAAAATATCTCAACTTTTGCATGATTTTCTGAGCATTGTACTGCAGATTGTCAAAGAATTAAATTTAAGAAATATGTGGATAAGTAATTTGAAAATAGGTTGTATGGAAAATTCTGAATCTCATTGTAGTCTCATGTTAATATTTCTTATAATTAACAGTTTCTGAAAATATTTCATTTCTTGTGAAATGAAATATATGATATAAGTAACATGGCATTGTTGAGTTTTCATGACCTACAAGAGGCACTTTATAAAGCTATTCTGCCAGCTTTTTAATTTGAGTACAATACTGCACAAATGCTTATCTTTTAAATATAGTTGACAAGAAATCCTTATACACATGAAAGTTACAAATGAAACTTCTGGGCCACAGAGACATATCAGCAGTCTAAATGCCAGTCTAAGCCAGGCGTGGTGGCACATGCCTATAATCCCAGCACTTGGGAGGCTGAGGCAGGAGGATCGATGTGAGTTTGAGACCAGCCTGTGCTACAAAAGTGAGCTCAAGGGTAGACTGAAGTGCGCAGCGAGACCAGGTCTCAAAAAGACAATAAATAAATAAATAAATAAATAAATAAATAAATAAATAAATAAATAAATAAAATGCCAGTCTAGCCAAGCACAAAGACCCAGGCGTGATCTCCAGTACTGCATGCCATGCAGGTACTGAAACCACTGAAACCAGGCATGGTGGCGCATGCCTGTAATGCCAGCACTCAGAAGGCTGAAACAGAAGGATTGCTATGAGTCTGAGATTCATGGTGAAACTCTGTACCAAATACATAAAATTAAAAAAAGAGAAATTTCATTTAAATTATGACCATTGTTGGTGGCACCTTGACAGTGAGTGCTCCTGCATCAAGAAGGACACTTATTTTTGCTAGGATCTGCTTTAAAAATGCTAAGACAATCTAGGCATCTTTAATTAGATTTTTCTTTTGGTTGATTTTTATGCCTATAGTTTTACTACTCTATTGCTTTAAAGAGAAGGAAAAGGCTAAATCTCTTTGATGGGGACAGAAGAGATGAAATATTTTCAGAACCCATTAATCAATTTAAGAAATGTTAGCATGAGACTGGACATGTACAAAATTGCTGAAATTCACAGGTCGTAGCTTGTGTCCTGGCTCCTATTAGTGAAGGCACACAGAGCACAGATGGGACCACGGAGCAGCACACAGACACTCTGGTGATGTTCGCGAACCGAACGCAGAGACTATTTCTACTGCACCGCTGAACATTTCCTCTCCTCCATCAATGCGCTTGTTCCAAAAATCACTTAGAAAGGTCAACAGATTCCAAAAATCTTGTAAGACTCCAGAATGAATCCACTATCTTACATTTGGTGTCTGGTTCAGTCTTTAAATAAAAATTATTTCATATTTATTTGGTTTTTGAAATGGAGAGGTCAATCATCATTTTGTAGTTCATTTCAAGAGTGGTGTCCTTAATGGAGAAAGCAGAGATAATAGCGCTGTACAACATCAAGTCTACAATTTGGAGCAGAAGTCATATTTCATAATCACCACAGTTTTCCTTTTGCCAAAATGAAACAGGACTTCTCATCTTGCTCCTCTAGTGTTCTCTACTATTTTCTAATCCCTTGAAAACTTAAGAAAAATAACAGTGATACAAATGCTCCAGAAATATCAAGTTTTATGTGAGTTGAATCTGTGGCTTGTTTCATTTCCATTATTTAAAATTGCAACCAATATACCTTGTCAAGTGCCTGTCACCTATATTTTTAAAAAATATTTTCATCAAATTTGATATATGAGTACAGTGAATAGAACATAAAAATTGATAAAATTGTAAAGCTTACTTTACAAATACTAATAATTACATGTAATGGCTGCAGGCAAAGAAAAAACTGACCACTAATGAATATCATAAAACAACTTACTATTTCTCAGAAGATTTTTGTAAGGCAGATTACAGTCTTGCATCACAGAAGTTTCAGAATCAAAGAGTTCAAAGAGGACCTGTTTAAGGACACACCTTCAGGTTGCTTGTCTGACATCTCTGTCAACCCCAGCTCAGGCTATGTGTTTTCTGCCACCCAGAACCCACAGTCTGTTTAGTCCTTACTGAGTTCTGAAATAAACTTGATTTCAGTTTTATTTCTGTGTAGCATTCATACATTGCTGGCCCTGCTCCCCAGACCACAAAAGACTTATTTTATCCCCTTTGCATAGGAAAGTGCTTATCAAGAATGTAAAACGCACCGTGCACACTGTGGATTCTTTCTGTAGGAGAATGCATCCCTCTTTCTTTCGTGCTTCTGTGTACGATTCTCTCATCATGCCTGCTCACTTTTCAAATGGCAAAATTTGCAGTGTTTTATTAAATGAGTTTTATAAATAAAATTCTAACATTTTTGAATAAGTGAATGAGTGGCCGAAATGCATTACTGAAGAAAGATAAAATATAAAATATGGCAAATAACTTGGTCTACATATTGAATATTGCTGCTAGCTTTAGTAATAAAAAACAAAGCAATTACTGTCCTTAAAGGGTGTGTGCGTGCGTGTGTGTGTGTGTGTGTGTGTGTGTGTGAGTGTGTGCGTTGTTTGTTTTGTGGTGTTGGCATTAAATTCTAAGCCCTGTGTATGCTACAGAGCTATAACCTTAACCCTATTTATCAAATTTTTATATTTCTGTGAAAATTTAGGAAAGTTATAGACAAAATTGTATTTATATAACATACAGTATTAAAATTGTAATTTCCAAATCCATTCAAGTTTAAAACTGATCTATTGATTCACCAGCTTTCTTGAATATGAATTAAAAAATCAAAACTGATGTAAGTTTTAAAAATGAATAAATGTTTGCATCATCTGTCAAGCTTTTCAACTCTTCTTCCAAGATACAAATCAGAACATTTAACTGTGACATTAATGTACACTCAAAAATAGGAGCTTGTGATTCAGAAATCGTTAGACTGTGCTTTTGCCTGAACAAAGGAAGGTAGCTAAATCTCCAGGGCAGTGGTGCTAACAGAGCTTTCTGTGGTGAAGGAAGTACTTCACCTGCCTTACTCCACTGAGCTCGTGTGGCCCATGCATGGTGTGGGCTAGGAGAAGAGAGATCTGAATTTTCCAATTCCATTTCAGTAGCCTGAAGTGGCCAATTGCTGCCACAGTGGAAGGAATAGTTTCCCTGGTGAATCCTCAGGATGCCTTGCCCTTTAGGCAACGCAGCCCAGTCTGATTGGTTATGCTTGAATTTCTCCTCTCCCAGCGAATGTGTTCTTGCCAAGTGGCTGTCACTATGCCAAAAAATAAATTCAGTTAGAGCACAGACATTATAAACCGTGGTACAATACATACAAGTTGTTTAGACTAATGATCCTTGCTATATTTTGGAACATTTCAAAATTTTGTTTATTTTGATACTTTAAAAGTGGGGTACTTCTTCGAGCAGCTTAGATCCTAAATATAGCTGTGTGCTGACAAGACACAGAGTGGGTATTTTCAAGGTGTCCAGGAAAAAAGAAGAGATTATTTGTTTTTCAGAATTAAAGAGTCACAGATCCAATTGAGATAGGCTCAAATTTTAAACTATTATCTAACTAAACAGTTGGGATCTATCCTATATGAAGAAAGAATGTACACAATATTCACTATTGATTCAAGGTTGTCTTATGCTACTTTGTAAATAAGCAGTTAGCCTATAAAATGTTGAACAGAAAAGAGGAAGGGTATTGGATAGGTCCTTCTGGAGGAGTCTAAGGAAAAGAGCAAAAATCCTTGATAGAAATCACAATGTAGGTTCCCCCCCCCCCCTTTGTACTGGGAATTGAACTCCGAGCCTTCACAGACACTATGATGCTGAGCTATATTCCTGGCTCCATGTAAATGTTTTTAAAGCCCTGGAAACCTTAGACTTCAAGGTTGCAGAGAGTGCTCCTTGGCAGCTGTGGTCACCGTCAGCACTGCTCGTCCTGATGAAATTGTCCAGTGGTTTTGCTGATGCATAATTTAACTTTAGATGAAAATAAGTAATAGCCACAGAGGACTGGAAAATCCCAGAGCAAGTTTTCAGTTCCTTAACGATTCCCCAATGCAGAAATTCTTCCCTTGTTAACTGTTTTTTAATGATATTTCTTCTTCTTAATTTCCAAAGTCAAATTCAGATGTTACCATCTACATGCATCCTTCTTGGTCATGTGTCAAAGCCATCCTGTCTTCACTCCTGTAGGACTTTTGTCACACTACCCCATCCTCTCCAGGTACTGTCCTCCCCACAGTCATTTTCCTGTGTGGTCTGGAGGTCATAGAGGCAGGCTCACATCTCAAGGGCTTCTGTGTCACTAGTTCTGACCACATGCCATTAAACAGGAAGACATTTTTGTCTTTAAAATGAAAATGATAAAATCAACACCTTCACTACCTACCCTAAATACTACTGCTGTGTAACTCATGACTTAAAGCATACATCTGCTAGTACTGCCAACATGTAGCTTGAGGAGTCAGGCAGAGTTCTTCTGGGTAGTACTCACGTGAGCATCACCCATGCCCATGCAGCTAGAGGTTGGTTGGGGCTCCTGTCATCAGAAAGCTGCACTGAGCTTGACATCCAAGCTGGACCACTTGCCTGCCTGGTGGTTCACCTCCTTTGGTGACGTGTGCCAATATGGCCACTGATTTCTTACACTGGAATCTAAGTCTCCACATGCAGCGATCCTCGCAACCAAGGGGGAAGTGGCTTGGAAGTGTGGCTGTCACTCCAGTGAGCTCTCATCTTGGCAGAGATCTTCAGCCCATCTGCACTCAGGGAAGAGAGCAAGACTGCACTACTGACGCAAGCTGTGGTTGCACTGCAGAAGAGCAAGTAGGAGAGAAGATACTGCTCTGAGCATCTTTGAAAACCACAGAATGTCACATAATAACAAAGCACATAGGTGCTGTGGCATCTGAGCAAAATCACATCTCCTATCTCTGTTTTTTGTCACTGCAGACCTGGCACTCACTCAGTAAATTTAAGTCAAAATCTGAAGCCTAAAATGCTAATGTGTAGAATGTGGGTTGTACAGCTCCTCCACTGCAACTGTCTGTGTATCTTTCCACTACTTCTACCCACTTGCTGACCTCTCATCAAGATGGTTCTGTGTGCCATATTCCTCCTCACTAGCACCTCCAGAGCAGTCTCATCTTTTCATGTCACCCTCACTAGGGACCAGGAGAAAGGGCTTCGGAACTTACAAGTTGGAGCCATAATTTTGAGTTTAATAAAATCCTAATACATCTTGTGATGAATCTGAAGGGATTTTTGATGGATGGAGACATTTCATTCTTGATGGCAGAAGGTTAATTTTGATCACTGTATATCAAATTGTTAGTTCTGTATGCAGGGAAAAAAATTCACTTGAATAGTTTTGGAAGATGACAGGGATGAAAAGGACATGGGGAGGGGAGATGGTGGGGGATGCAGAACTCCTAAATGATGTGAATTGGCAGACGCCTGACACACACCTGGAGCTAAGCAAATATTTCTCATAAAAGTGTTTGGATATCATCAACATTGATCTGGTGCTGACTGTGTACCCGATGGAGATCATCAGTTAGTAGATTCAAAGAGTGTGAAGAATCGAGCCACCCAGTTCGCTCAGTGGACTAAAACACCTGCTTAGGCAGAGCACAGCAGCCAGGATTCTATCTCTGGTGTGCTGTGCCAGCCCCACTCCCAGGGCACACTGAGACAGCAACTGAGACTGGGCTTGGGAGGCTAAAAACAGTAGAATAACTACGAGTTCAATCTACGTAGTGAGACCCTGTAGACCCTGTACTAAATATATAAAAACAAATGAAGTAGTGTGAAGAGTCAGCCATCAAATAAACTATAAAGGAAATATTTAATCCCAGGCATGAACAACTAAGAGAAGATTCTGTCCTTGCCCAGGTCCAGTGGCAGTGTGCATAACTGCAGAGGATGATTGTGGGGGAGATGGGCAGGACTCACTTCTTAGGGCCCCTGCCCTTCAGCTGACCCCATGCTTCACAGCATCCTGCCCCATTGGTGGGAGCCAAGCTAGAGGATCAGCGGATGGAGATGGCAGAAAAGCCCAGATGCTGCAGCTGGCAGACGATATGAGGTGCATTCTGACTGCCACCATCAGTGCCAGCTTTCTGTCCTCTGCTGTGACCCTCTTCCTTAAGGCAACAGGACTCTCTCCTCATTTTCAAGGTACTTCTAAGTGTCACCTGAGGTCTTGCCACATGGCCAAGGATAATTTATGGGAGCCGTTGTTTCCTGTGGGTTGTTCTCAAGAGATCTGGCGCCATGACCAGAGTTCGATTTTTCCAGTGGCCACTGGAGGGCTCCCAAGTGTAAGTTTCTAGACAGTCACAGGTACTCCTGAAAGACATTCCCTTGCTTCTGAAATTGATTAACTCCAGATCTTTGGGAGTTGGTGAGTGAAGTGTCAGTTCTTAGAAGGAAGGATAAAAAGCACTTGGTTGGAGCAGATGGAGTCGGCTTTGGACCGAGGTCACACGAGGGTGCTGCCACCAGGTCTTTCTGTGCCCCAGGCCTGGCTGGCTGCACTTCTCTTTGGGCACTTCACTGAACCCAGATAGACTTCGGTCTGTCCTCCTGCTCCTGACCTGCAGCACTGCAGTTTTCTCTGCTCTTGACTTAGATGTTGTTCCTGAGGTGACCTCTCTGCCAGAGCAAGGTGGTCTTAGTCATTGCTGGTACCTTGAAATGATACTTTAGCCATTGCTGCTACTCTCCAGATTGGGTCACAGCTCCCAACCCAGGGCTAGCTGAAAGCAACAATCCCTGCAAGAGGAATCAACCAGCAAGGTTCCTATTCAATCTCAGCCAAGTGGGTTTCCAACACTCTACAAGTTTCCCCAGCTGCGTGATGTGTTACCCTGCCTGATGTAGTTATAGTCTATCAGATAGAAAGAAAGAAAGAAGAAAAAAAAAAAAAAAAGACAAATAAACCAAAACTGAGTGCAACAGAACATACTAGGAAGGGAAGAATTACACATTTTATTAAATTGAGATATTTGGGCAAAAGCTGAGCCCTCTCAAAATGTACTAAAAAGAACATGGTGTTGAATCGGCTCCTTAAACTTCCTTCTAATAATTATTTCACAGGATGTATATTGTTAAGGAGCTGTTTGGCAATAAAAGTGGAACTTTAGGTAGAGTCTTCTCCATCAAAAAGTTTAAGCAAAAAGGCTTTAATGAAAAGCATATCACTTTAGTTTTGAAATTATCTTCAAAACGATATTGATTTCATCAGAAACATGAAGGTGACATAATTGGTGACAAAATCAGGGGGAAGGGGCACCACATCTGTCAGCCACTTCCTTGCTGTGTATATCAGCTATACAGACAGAATGGTAGCAACGTGGATGCCGACCTTCAGTTTGGTGCTACATTTTACAAACCAGAGCTTCGTGTGCATGAGGTCTTCAGTCTCCTTAGCCACCCTGTACTTCTACACTACAGTGATGGAGGACAGAAATGCAGAACAGGAAATGAATGGATTTAAAGGTTGCCAAGGGAGTGCTGGACGCCATGGAAGCAGACCCACTCCTGCATTTTGTCTGTGTGCATTTATCATTGAGTAGCTGGCCCCACCTATATTTAGCTACCCCTCACCATCTGTGGATTTATTTCAGGAGACTCTTCCCCCAATTCCATTTCAAAGTCCATGGTTCTCTGGTGCTTGACATAATGATACAGTATTAATATAACCTATACACATCACCCCATCCACTACTCTAATCTTTCTATGTCACTTCCAATACATAAACTCATGTGTTAAGTAGATAGTTGTCACACTGTATTTAGTGAATGACAACAAATATCTGATGCATACGCCATTTTTACATTATTTTTGACCCATGATTGTTTGATGGCAGATTCAGGATATGCAGACACAGAGGCTGACTTTCTTACCTTCCGCACTGCAGATTGGCATGAGATGCTCAAAACCTTTGGGCATGAGACCGCTATGTGTCTTTCTGGATCAGACCATTTGCTCTTCTTTCCCCACAATACCCCAAAACAAAATCCAACACTGGAAGAGGTGATCCTGCTGGGCCAGGTTGGATCCATCCACAGTTGGAATTCAATTGCATACCCACCACCCTATAAGCCTGACAACAATTTTCCACCCAAGAGGAGAGAAACGAGTAGTACTGTCTGCCTCTGTGGTTTGCTTCTAATGACATTAAATTGCCAACACCAATCTGTGCAGCTTTTATCTCCGAAATCTCCGCCCTTGGAAGTCCCTGGCCTGAAGTTCCACTCCGCTGTGCAGTCTGGGAGCTGCCTGGGTGGCATATGGAGTAAGTCCTGCCTCCTACATGAGCCATCAGCATGGCTAGATGGCTTGGCGGAAAGGCTTCAAGACCTGGGCTCTGCAGTGCCGAGGCTGCCGCCTCTGCACCACTTAGTATTAACTACTTAATTGGCCAACAGAGGAAACAGATATGTAATACTCAGAGAGCTCAGTCTTATCCCAGGTTCAATTTAAACTAATCATCAGTCTTTCTGGAAAATGCCTATGTGGGTTTTTCTCAGTAAGTGCAGTCAGCAAGTCTGAACAGAACCTCCTATGCCATCTGACACAGCCGTGCTTGGACTCCTCCCTGCGACACTGCATCACTCGGAGGGCTCCATGGCGGCTCTGGGCCAAGTGAAATGGGCTAAATGGCAAACACATGCCTGCAGCAAAGAAAACAGAAACTTCTTAGATGAAAATCAGTCTGAAAGAATCGGGTACTCTGTCTTGAAACTTGTAAAAATCAGGCACAGAAAGCTTGGACATAAACAAGGTGGAAACCTTAAGATATAAGAGAAGGCAATGAGAAGACCTATCTCTGCATCTTATCCGCCTTTAGACCAACTGGAGAACATCTTCATGGATGTTGTTTCATCGACAGCTTGCAAGGGACAGGGACTGTAATTCTAGAGCACCAAAACAACTGAATTCTGTCAGCATATTTTTTTTACAAGGCCCAGGGCTGAGATATAGAGATAACAATCACTCAGTGTGTTCTAACCTTTTAGAATCACGTGCAAAAGAAGTGTTAACTCTGGAGACCAAGATGTATGACCAGGAGCACAGCTGTTGCCAATTGCCCTGACAGGATGCACCAGGTGGCGTAGAGGAACTTTTAATGATGCACTGTCCTTTGCATTTCCATTAGAGGGCATTCTTGCTTCACACATTCCGGATGCTCTACTCCTCAGAGAGCCTTTTCTTCCCAGGCAGTTCTGCGTTATAGGTGGTCTGAGCTGGCTAAGTCATGCCAAGCAAGGTAAGAGAAGTCAAGAGGAAACAATATGGCATTTCTTTCTTCCTGCTTTCAAATCAGAAGCACAGACCTAGGGTTAACAGAAAGTAGCTTGGGCCAACACTGCTCCTAGGAATTTTTTTCATGTCACAGATCCTGTACACAGTACTTCCCTGCAGAGCCAGTGCCTCCCTTGGGGAGGATGAAAGGAGAGACATTTGATTTTTCAGAAAGATCATGCAAATGCAGCCAAGCAAACAGGAAAGCATCTTGAGTCCTAGGCAGGAGTTCCTCTCTCTGTGCAGTCATGGGGGCTTTGCACGTGGGGATGAAGCCAGGAGAGTGGAATAAGCACTTTCTTCAGCTGCCCTTGTACAGTGCTGCTTTCCTGGACTACAGCTTCCTCCATCTTGATTTATCACAGTTTACAGGTTTTCACGTATTGCAGAGGGGGTGTACGGAGCACAATGCACAGAGTTTCCCGAATGAATGCACCATGTAGCACTGCATTATCTTCAGTGTTCCAGGACTGGAGTATGGGAAAGGCCGGAGAAACACTCTGTCAATAATACACACTTTTGTGGGTTGAGAAAGCTGCTCTTTGTCATAGGATGGACAGGCCAAACTGTGCACCCTGAGGATGGAAGCCAACCCCCTGCTACCTGGGAATCCTGACCTCCAATGCACCAATAGGACAGCCCAGTAGGGCTCATACGTTTTCCTTAAACAAGAGGATGCAGTTGGACAGTTAGGATTCTCTGTCAAGGCACCAGGTGGAAAAGCCAGCCCTAAATAAGAGATCACAACTGTGGCTCGTTGGGCCCAAGAGGAGAGTAGCTAGGATTTCCTCAGGATGGAAAAGGAAAGCATGGTATTATCATAATCTTATGAAATGTATTTAGTTTTGAGTGACTACAGAAAATCATGTTGAGGCAGTTACAGGAGGGTAGCTTTTATGAGATTCTTCAAGCATAATGCTGGCTGAGAACAGAGGAGTGTTAGGGGAAATCAGATGACTCAACTTGTCCCTGATGGGCTTAAGGCAGAGACCAGAGCAAAGAGACAAATGCTTCAGCAAGAGCACCAGAGGGTAGGGCTTGGGCGCAGGGCCCTTGGCCAGACCCTGAGAAGTCATAGTAATTATAGTCCCTAATGAAGAGCCTTCCCTAACCCCTCCCCCATGCAGCCATAAACCCCTGATTTTATGATTGAATCTCCTGGCCTGAGTTTCATTTTGGGTTCTGTAACGACAAAGCATGTTTGGCCCCAACCTCTCATTATTTTTAAAAAGTAAGAACATAGGACTTCTTAGGAGCCTATGACTTACCCAGCACTTAAAACAGCTAAATCTACCCAGAGATGCAGAGAAAGCTGAAACCCTCCTGACAGGTGTGATGGTCCTACCTGAGCGTTGAAGATTTTCTTCTGTGTAACAAAATCACCCTATTCTCTTGCTGGTCAATTTTAGATCTCCTGTAGGGTAGGGCAGACATGGGTTAAATGTGAAGCCCCTCACAGGCTTCTTTGTATAGGTCTTTCCTTGCCTTGTAAAATAGGAAGGTTGACTGAGTTTGGCGCCTCCTGGAAACCAGTGGCTTTGCAGCTCCATGATAGAATGCCATTTTTATATTTGAGGTCCAAATTCTTCTTAATTTCTGGCACAGATAGGACTTCCTGTTTCTAAGAAAAAAACTTTTTTTTTAAGTTCCATTAAAAGAACTCCTGAAGAGCCGTGGACACCTAGTGGTTTTCGAAAAACAATATTTTGATGACTTAAGTGTAAATGTATCAGAAACATATGGATTAAATTTCCCTGGAAACACACAGGGGTTTGTAAATGGAATAGAAAGTGCAGGCCAAATACATTTTAAGGTTTTGTTGAACCCAAAATACTGGGAGGTGAGTCCAAAATCTAGGGTGCTGATCTGCTTGGGTGACAACAACCAACTCACACGCAGGCACACATGTACTTCTGCCTCCGTGGTGGCCTTTGCACAAGCCAAACCCACATCCACCCAGCCCTACAGGCAGAAGCAAGGCAGGGTGTGGGGATCCATACAGGGTTCATGCAGCTCATTCCTTGCCCAAGGATTTCTGAGCTGTGCCTGAGGAAGCAATGGGCTGTGCCTTGGGAGTCTGGTTACAAGGTGCAATTCTTTGTATATAATATTGTAGTACAATGGATTTGGATTAGATGAGGAACAACTGGAGCCTCAATTTCAAGCCATAACCAGACAAGTTCCTAGGAATGGGAGTGCTCCTCCAGCTACACCCTGCTCTCCCTTCCTCTCCAACCACCACCTGCTTCTGTCTCATGCTCTTGGCTAATGCCCAAAGCAAGAAGTTACAAAAAAAGGAAAATAAAAATGAGAGAAACCCAAACCCACTGCCACCCAAAGTCCCTCTTGGAAGCATATTCTTCCAGCTTCTTTAGCTCCATGTATTAAGGAAAAGGCTGGTAGAGAGTCTGCAGAATCTCCAGTTTGTGGGGTTCAGGGAGAGGCCATAATCCCTAGTAAGAATCATCTGCTTGCTAAGGTTGACTTTGCAGCATGTGGATTGTGCAGCAGGCATCTACGGCCTGAAGCCCAAGACTGCAGAGGCACGAGGCAGCCAGGAATTCAATTTTTCCAGTAAACTGATACTCTCCAGAGAGAGTAAAGACACTTTCCTCCTTTTCCATCCTGCTAGCTTTCTGAGAAGATGCTGACATTCTTCTCTCTTTGCTTCTCTAAGATCTCCTTTTGCAGCTGTGTACTGTGCTCTCAGTTGCCTGAGACTGGGCCACCTTCCTGGGATAAATAGGGGGTGCAACTGTGCCTGAACTGTTTGTCTGCATACGGTCTGGTGTAGGTCAGGTCTTGTTAACCACACAAGGCACTAACATTTCTTTTAAAATCTTCTAGGGGACTTTAAGCAATGGAACTATTTATTGAGGAACAAGCCCCAGGGAATAGGAAGGTAGAAGTCAGGGTTACTCAGACCTTCTAATGTAAAAAGGAATTTTTACCAGCTTGAAAGAAGAAGTGCATGCTAATTGAAGAACATTAACTGACCATCAAAAGAGATGAGCAGGGGACTTTGTTTTCCCCTGTAATTAAATCAGTTATGATATTAATTTCTCCATTTCGTTATTGCAGAAAGGAAACATTTATATATAACCTGAATAATTCCTGGGAAGATAATGTGAGATGCTTTGTACTCCTCGAGGGCCAGGATGTCAGCTTGAGAATTATAGTAATATAATAGAATTATTGTGGAGTTAAGTATAACACTGAATGTATTATAAAGACTGTTTCCTTGTTGCTTCCTGGTAGCCTACACCTAAGAGTAGTAATTATTTATGAGGTGCTTGATATATGCCAGGTAAATCTAGGTGTCTTCTGCATGTTAACTCACTCCGCCTTCATAATACCACTAATGAGTTCTTTTATGGTCCTGATGGGAAAATCAAGGCACAGATTTGTGTTAGCAATTTGCTAACACACTTTTGGTAGCATCAGGCTTTGAACCCTGGCCGTACACTGCAGAGTCCCTCTGGAGGTTGAAAACTTTTACCTTCAGGACAGATGACCCGGACCCTACTTCTGAGCTCCTTCTCTGATCTTGAAAACATCCTCCTAATTTTTTTCCTCTCATCTATTTTACAAGCAAGTAATTATGTTGAAATCGAGTAAAACATACATACATACACCACAAAACATTTCCCTGTAATTTGCAATCTCCAATGTGTTCTTCCAGCAAAGACGTCTTCAAACAAACCTGCTTTGTCGTCCTGTGGGAAAAATATTGTGTAGGTTGAGATATAAGAACTGAAAATGTTCCTGAGGAGAAATCGTCTGTCTTCTTTCATTAACAGTAAATCCCTTAAGATTTTGAAAAAGCAAGCAACATTTGAAGGCCCATTGACAGCGGTACAGAAACCAATTCTGGGAACATCTCTAAGTTAGGGCTGAGTCTTGGCAGAAAGCAAACATCAGGACGCTTGGTATCCTGAGGAAAGTCTGGGAGAATGTGTGCAGGATGCTTTCCTTGGATTCCTGGGGCCACTTGCCTCACGCTCACTGCTTTAGCAGGTGTGGGAGCAAGCACTTAGGCTGGCGGGGCCTCACAAGCATTCTGAGGATGGCCTGCAAGTAAACGTTGTCACAAGTAGGAGAGAGAGCAGCATGCCAAACTCAGAGTAAGTTTCAAAGTGTTACTGAAGCCCTGTATCCCTGGAAGGCTATTTTGACTTTAAGGAAAGACTTGTGGTAAGTTTTGTTTCTATGGAAATAAAGCAATTAGGTTAAACAGCAATTGAAAAACTATTTAGTGAAAAAGATACCAAGTGGAGGTTCTTTTTCATTTTGTACTAAATTGTGTGTTATTATTTCAATTAATAGCTAGAGAAAAATGTACGTTTGTATTTACTTAGCTGAAGATATGTTTTATTTTTAGAAAGAAGTGTTAATGGAGAGAGCACATAGTGTGAGGCTCACTTCCACTGACTGAAGGACGTGACTGTGCTGGGTTCTGTGGTTGTGTGTAGCCCCTAAGATCCTGTTGCAGAAAGCCGTTTGAACTGGAGATGCAGGTTCTAGGATGGTAATGACCAACTCGGGCTTGACTTAAAATAGCACTTTGCAAAAATGTTGGTAATTATTGTCCTCCTTTACGTTTTCCTTTACGGTACTGGGAATTGAATCCAGGGCCTTTAATGAGCTACATTACTATCCCTTTTTATTTTTCATTCTGAGATAACGTTTTACTACGTCGCTAAATTGCCCGGTCTGAGCTTGACCTCATTATCCTTCTGCCTCAGACTCCCAAAGTGCTGACTATAGGTGTACACCGCCATGCCAGGGCTACTTCATAATACTTTAGGAAGGAGCAGGGTCTACTTAGCATTAACTGAAACTATGGCTAGGAAAATGCTCTTTAGACTCTGTAGGAACAGCCATGAGAAGGAGGTGGCTGGACCATGGGCTGAGGAGGACCCAAGAGCTGTCCGTGTTCCAGGCAGGAGTCACCTTGGAGTCACCTAGGGTTACAGCCTCTGTGAGAATCAGGGTCATACCCTGGGGCACCTTTACTAAGCTCATGCTAGGTCCTGAGAGATGGGCCCTGAGGAAAGAGTGCAACTCCAAACCCAGGACCGTGCCTATGTTTCCCCCTCTGATGCATGCAGAGCTATAGGCTCTGGGTGCCCCATCCTAGCACCAAAGCCATGGAGCAGAAAGACTCATGCTCTGGCTCTGACTTACAAATGGCTTTGTACCCTCAACCCAGTGGAGTTTCTGTGACCGAAAGCCACAGCTCTTGGAGAGTCCAAAGCTGGGCCCACACCTGAGAATGGACTCCATGGGCACCAGATCTCCACCGGGGCATCCCTAGCCCACGCAAGCCCTTCTCAGGCAGGCTGAGATACATGAATGACCCTCAGTTCTTCCTATGAGTTATCCAAGCCTAACTCAAATTTGTTCTTCCTGTTAAAGTAATGGTCATGACCCACTCACTTTATAGAACAGTCAATTCAATAAGATGGGAAGTCCTAGTATAAGGCCTCTATGATTCACAAATGTTCTAAACTGGAAGGAAATACTCTTCAGTGTCTTCTGCTTGCCCCAGCTGTCCATGTTCCCTCTGTGTCATAGCCAGCACCTCCTCTCACTTTCACAGCACTCCTCAGCTCCCCAGGCTTCCGGTGGAGAGTATAAGCTTGGAGGTCTGAGGCTCAGAAGTCTACACTTCTAACAAGTTGCAAAATGAGATGCAAAGCATTTGGTTGAGTCACTGCCCCTCGAATGGCAAGTAGAGCACAACCAACCTGTGTGTATGTGCATATGTGCTTGAGTGTGTGCATGTGTTTGCACACGCATGCATGTGTGTGTGTGTGTGTGCGAGTGTGCATGACTAGGGTTTGTGTACTTTTCCTTTGCTATTCAGTTCCACATTGCCTCTTGGGGATACAGACACAGAACTGGATTGTTAGGGATGTCACCTTCCTGCAAACATTAGAGTGTACTTACATGAAGGAAGCTCTGGCGTCAGCTAAGGTAACCTTAGAGCACCACCTCATGCATGCTGCCCATCATCAGCTACGCAGTCAGAAGGCAGTGCATGATTGCATTCTTATTGAATGGCTGAAAATTTTTAAAAAGTTAACCAAAATATTTCTAACTCTCATTTTCTCAGGCCTAATCATAAGCATCCCTGGATCAAGGCAATAAGTCCATCCAACCTGCAAATAAAACAGAGAAACCTAAGATAGGCTGTTTCCGCTGCCACTGATCTACATGAACTGTTACTCTCATGTTTCTTTAATAAGAGCTATTCAGAAGGTAGCAGATGTTCTTGGGGACGTGTATGGCCCAGACCAGATGGCACCTGAGGTTGTCCTTCCTGCTTCATTGTCAGTTGTTAGCTCCTACTCCTTCAGGTCTTCCACAATCTTTTCTGTGTAAATTTGGAAATTAGGGTAGGAGGGTCTTCCACCCCAATCTGTTCCTCCAAGAGTTGGAACAAATGCCATCCTGCTTCAGCTCTCCATAAAGAACACTGCTTTAGTTTGCCAATGACCTTTCATCAGTTAATTCTGACCCAGCTATGTCAGCCCTTTTTAGTTTTGAACAAATTCAAGGATTTGGGTAAAGCAGTGGTTGTTTAAATTTAGTTTCTTTTATAACTTACTTACATACTTACTCCACTCTTCCATCTTGAATTTTTCTTTCCTTCTCAATCTTAATAAAGGCAACGAGCAGCAGAGAATAATCCCTGCATGTGGAGAGATTATTTTACCTGGATGAAGGGAGACAGAGGTCAACTTTATTCTGTATCTCATAATTTGAGGCAGAGTAATTAGAACATGAAGTGGGTGAATCATTATGCAAAATTTCCCAAACTTTGAAGGGAGCTGGTTGTTTACTTGGTGTCTTACTTTTGGACAAATGATCAAAGGACAGCAAGGCCACAGGAATGAGGCAGAAGAGAGAAGAGGGACTGAGACAATGATACAATGCTGGGAATAGAGCAGCTGTTTTTCCTCAGGGAATACCAGAGCAACTCCCAGGAGGACCCATGCAGGGGTGAAAGAGCAAAAGGAAGAGAATTCAGTAAACAGAACTCACTGCTCAAGTGAATTTGATTTTAAACATACAACAGAAATAAATTTTGACTAGACATAAGTTAATTGAACAGGTAAGTACTGTTGCTACTAAAGCCACAGTTAAAACAGGGAACTTAGACTAGAAGTTTCTTAAGCACCCTGGCATGTGATGGAAAAAGTGTTTCTCAAAAGAGGCCCAAAATAGGTTTCTTTGGGTCTAAGGAAGGCAGAGAGGGAGGAGGAGGAGAAAGGGCGACTGCTACTCTCCCTGCCAGTCTTCTCTTCTAAATGCACTATTTGTTGGTGGCCTCTCACACCATAGAAGATGCTAATGTTACTAGCTCTGAAAGCCACACATCAAAGGGGAATTCACTGTCAAAATCCCATGGTCTCTTCCTGGGTGAGGATGGGTGTCTGTTTGGAAATAAGATAAAAGGGGAAGTCATTTTTTTCCACATGCTTTATTTAAAATTAAAAAGTTTTTGAGCTCTTTAATACATTTCAGAAACAAAAAATATTTTAGAAGCAATATGATGTTTGATCTTATTTTATAGAAGAAAATGTTCCTGGTGAATGATTTGATTCAAACTTAGTTATTGCTATGTTGTTTTTTTTTTTTTAAACTCTCGGCATGTTATTCATTTCCTTATATTTTAAAAACATGCATTATTTTTCATCCAGAAATGTTTTTTTTAAGAATAGAATGAATTCTTCTTCCACAGAAGAACATGTTACAGAATGAAGGGCATGTAAAGGATGCTTCAACATGTTAACACTGTTCTTCAAGACATGGTATGCGAGGTGGGAGCCACTCAAAGCCTTCAACAACTTCCAGCACTCCAGCTAGTTGCTTGCTTGGTCACAAGATTACCTAGGCAATAACAGAGAAATAGCCATAGCATTTGTTTTAGCAAATTTCCTAGTCACTTCAACTCTGTATGGATATCAGGACATTCCCATCCATCACATCTGCCTTTTAAAAGGACTTGAGTTCATGTGCTATTTGTTGGTTTGGGTTTTCATTCTTCACTGGTCACCTATGAAAGCTTTCTTGGGCATTACTGCTGATCAGCACAGCATCGTGGGGGGAATGAACAATTATAGACACAGAGAACAATGTGGCCCTAGGACCCTGGCCAACCTCCAAGCTTGAGTTCACTTTGCAGTTTAAAAGCAGTTTCTATCAGACATATAATCTGTACAGCTTCAAAACTCAGGCCTGGAAACTACAAGACAACTTGGCCTTCATGTCCCGGGCTTGAACCTGCTTTCGCCTGGGGGTGGATAATATGACCTAATAGGTCTTTTCCATCTCCACTTTCTGTGAACCATTGTTCTTGGGAAGAGATGATTTAATAGCCTAATACATAACTGTGTTTGCCCACTCTGTTGTTCCTTGTGTTTGTTATATTTTACTTGGTTACCCTGGGAAGAACAAATATATTATGTAAGTCTGAAGACTCTCAGAGGTCAAAATCTGCAAAAGGCAAAATTTGTAAGGATCTAGTCAAGAAAGAGAGATGATGGAGACAAGGAAACCTGAGCCCTCAAGTGCTTTCCTGAAGTTTCCAGAGAAAATCTGGAGGAAAAAGTTTTATGACATGATGTCTCCTAGTTCAGTGGGAGGAACACAAACCTGAGGACACAAGACGAAGTTGGGACTCTGACTTTCTGGCTTGTAATGATTCCAGCTTCCATACAGATAAGGGACACAAAACTAATCTTGTTTCTAGACTCCTGTTTGAGTATCACATGGTAAAATATGTATTTGTGCATCACAGTGTAAAGTGATATGTAAATTAGGGATTTTGATTCTTATTTGATGAAGTAATTGTTATACTTGGATAAATAGAACAATTTTGTGTACAAAAAGATCTGCCATATAGAACTATGTTTCCTTAAAGTAATTTTGATAGAAAGGACAAGGAACTGACAATGGGAAGTGCAAGTTCGTTCATCAGTGTTCAGGACGAGGGTCGTAAATCCTCAGATGTTCTTACTTGATCACCATGGGATCCCAAACTCCATTTCAAAGCCAGAGAAATAGTCACTATTGATCTCTTGCTCATCATGAATGACTCCTAGATATTTTAAAGCAATATCATCAGAGGTATAATATTTATGAAAATTACAGAAATAATGTAATTCAGTAGAAATTTGCCTGAGCACTTTCAGGTGCAGTACAAAGATTTAGAGAGAAAAAAACATGAGGTGTGTGACTTGCCTTCAAGAGTGGCTGCTTAAAAGGAAACAAGAGTATTTTTTTTCAAAGACTGGAAGGTAGAGTGAGTAGAGAGGGATGGTAAGATAGCTCAGCAGACTAAGTGCCTGCTTTGGCAATTGCCAGGACCGGGGTTCATCCTGAGTCTTGCATGCCCCGCCAGCCCTGCCCCAGGGGCACACTGAGCCAGTGAATGAGTCTGGGAATGGTGGTACACACCTATAATCTCAGGGCTAGGGAGGCTGAAAACAGGAGGATCACTAAGTCTGAACTGTGTAGTGAGACCCTGTACCAAATACATATACAAAAAAAATTATAAACTGAGCAGAGCATGTCATTAGCTTTTTTTTTTAAATGTACTAAAGAGTAGTTAAGCATTTTTTAAAATGTATATTGTGGGAAAATTTAATTTCCATTTACAAAAAAGACACTAATGTCAAATATGATTTAGGAAAAATTCCCCAAAGATGGAAAATATTAAAAGTAGAGCCGGGCGTGGTGGCGCACGCCTGTAATCCTAGCACTCGGGAGGCTGAGGCAGGAGGATTGGTGCGAGTTCGAGACCAGCCTGGGCTACAAAAGTGAGCTCAGGACCAGCCTCAACTGCATAGCGAGACCCTGTCTCAAAAAGACAAAAAAAAAAAGTAGAACTTACGGGTAAATGTTTGAGGCATTTGAGTTGTACAGTTTAGAGAAAATGAACAAGTATGGTGTTCACCGTATGTGTAATTTCATTGTAAAATGTGTTTTTCATTGGCATCTACCTTTTAAAAGGGCAGTAGAATCAATCTGAATTTTAGACCTGCCTCATTTAAGAAAAGGAAGTTTATGATAACTACATGTAAATCAAGAATTTTTCCTAAAATTAGACTAAGAGCTGAAGAGCAAGAATAATTCCATTAAAAGACTCAAACCTTTGAATCATTTTTTTCTTATGCTTCTGGGAACAAACCACAAACTGTCGTCTTATCTTCACTTCCTTCCTTCCAAAAGGCCTCTGTGAGTTGATCTGAACTTCAATTGACATCAGGGATTGTTCAAAAGTAACTGAAATGGATCTAAACTAGAACATCAAAATACTTTTGAAGGACCAACCAGCCCATGCCCAGCTAGAACCTCTCCGCAGCATGTACACTGCCATTGCCAGACACCTGAACTCTGCCTCTGTCTGCCCACACTGAGTGGGCCTGTGCCCAGCTGCAGTGGGAAGAAGCTGAGAACAGCAGCCAGACTCAGCCAGGCACAACTGGACAGGATCAAGATTGGTGGATCCAGACCCAAATTTTGACAAGCACTAACTGTATAGCTTCACCAAAGTGCACAGGTCATACAAAATGACAAAGAGAAAGAGCAAGATGCAATCTCAGATCCTGAGTCCACCAAGAACAAATACAGGAGATACTACCATGGAAGAAAACGGGAATCATGCCGCTGAAATCTGAATTGGTAGCATCTGAAGTAGATAGACAAGTGTAGAAACGTATATAGGAACTCAGGTCAGAGGTAACATCTCAAGTAAAAAAAGAAATGCATGAATTAATAGAATATGAAGTGGAAAAACAACTGCAGAAACGTAAAGAGGAAGTCAGACCAGAAATAACCTCTGAAGTAAAAAAAGAAAGACATCTCTAAGTTAATAACATTTACAGTAGGAGAACAACTACAGGAAGGTAGAGAGGAGATCAGAGCAGAAACAATCTCTGAAGTAGAGAAAGAAAGGATAAGTATAAGGAAAGACTTAAATGCTACTAAAGAAGGCATTGATAAAAAAAATTAGAGGAGAATAGAAAAATGATGGATCCCTTGATTGAGCAATAACTGTAAAATGATGCAAAAAAGAACAACGTGAGATTAATAGGAATCAACGAGAAAGAAGGAGTCAATACAAATGATATAAAAAGAATACAGGCAGAAGTAATAGCAGAAAACTTCCCAAATATGAGAAAACAATCAGACATTCAGGTAACTGAAGCACACAGAACTCCAGATAACATCAGCCCAACTAAATACACATCCAGACATATAATAGTCAAGATTCCCAGAAATCCAGCGAAAGAATAGTATACTAAAAACTGTTACAGAAAAGAAACAGATCACATTTAAAGGAAAACCCATTAGAATAACAGCAGATTTCTCTTCACAAACCATAAAGTCAAGAAGAACATGGAGCAGAGTGCTCCAAGTCCTTAATGAAAACACATTCCAACCCAGACTTCTATACCCTGCAAACTCCATTTCAACTATGAGGGAGAAGTGAAATTCTTCCATGACAAGGAGCAACTAAAGAATTTCATTATGCCAAAAACAACCCTACACAGACTACTCAAAAATATTTTAGAGAGGGACCAAAATCGCATGAAGTCCACAAATGAGAACAAAAAGAACTCACCAAATAGAGCAGTCAATTAAACACAGGATAAAAAGGGGTAAACAGTAAGTAAAGACATGTCAATCATAAAACAACACGTTTCAATAATAACCATCAACATAAATGGACCTAATTCTCTGACTAAACGACATAGACTGGCAGAATGGATAAGGAAGCAAAATCCAACCATT
>PVJA010031057.1:0-25234 GCA_004027025.1 Myocastor coypus | reverse complement strand
CCAGTCTCTTATTTTCAAGTACTACTCTTGATAGAATGACAGTAACTGAGTTTACACAAGGAGCAGTATATATCAAAAAGACAAGAGTGACATGTATTCCAAACATAATTTTAGCGTTACATTGTGCTATAATCAATATGCTGAACCCCTTGAAGGTTCTTAAGACCAATATCTGATTCATCCTGTGTACATCAGTGTACGGTTTTGCTATTGATAACACAGCTGAATGTGTTATGGACTAAACAACGAAGCAACTGGAAGCAGATAAAGAACATAAGTTTAAAGACCAAAAATTAGAGAAAAAAAAGGGCTACAAAGACAGCCAATATTTTGGCCCTAGCCCTTTAAGGTCAGTGAGGACTCAGGATATAAGAGATCCTGTACTGTAACATCCTACAACTCAGTGATGTCCCAAATTTTCTGTTCAAGAAGATTATGGAGTCACAGAAGAATGGGATCAATAATGTATAGTGTGCCTAAGGAGGGTCACCTAGAGAGAAAACATTGTCTCAGGCTTCCACAGAGAGCAAAGTGGTCAAGCAATGTTTATGCCTCATTCAGACAACTGACACTAACAACAGTTCTACAAAGCACTGTACTTGGTTTCATTGCAAATCCTGAGGATATTTGACTGACCTTTGGAGATACAAAAGTTACATGTTTTGTTATACAGGTCTTGCTTTAACTTCCCCTTAACCACCCAGCAGAAAATTTTAATCATGAGGCATTAAAAAGTAAACCTAGATTAGTATGCTGAGTTGTAAAAGCCTTAAATCAACAGCTTCTGACATTGCCAGTTCTGCCGATAACCCATTATAATTATGGAATATTGGACTATGTATTCAACTATTTTCTTTTAATTCAATGAGAAGAAATTTTTGTACCAATAATGATTAGAAAAATTACCATGTCTGCATCCTGTACTCTGAATAACTACTATAAGGACAAAAATATACATTGTATTAATTATTGGGGATGTACTACTAACATGTTTTGAAACTGCCTCATTGATATTTCTTTTTAAATGTAATAAAATTAATGAAAGTAATAAACAACTTCTTACAATGCAAGTTCTGCAAATAACCCACTGCTAATACCATTTATTGGATTATATTGGGTTATTTTGCTGATGATGCTTCTTAAAGTGAAAGTAATGTTAACTTGATCTGGAACTTGAGTCCATAAGTATATGCATTTGTTACAATCTCAGCAAATGTTTGTCCTAGTTTTGTACATTCAGTGGATGGCAATTTCATATCATCAGACAAACATGTAAAACATAATGAATTTGATTTAATGATATTCAGGCTTAAATATCTATGTAAGTATTACATTATGCAATTTACTTGAATATATATAAAAATAAAATGAACTGATGTATAGAAGAGACATAAATGAGTAAATAACTACAAGTAGAATATAGTGAAGCACAGTAGTAGGACCACTACAAGTAGAATAAAGTAAAATGTTACTAGTAGGACCAAAGTAATGGCTATCCAAATACTCACTATATGATTAATGTTTCCTTTTGAACATTTTCATAATAAAGTATTTTGGTAATGATGGGTATATATAAAAGGAAAGGAAGAGATAACCAAATATTAAGGAGGAACCACCAGTAAAATAGAAGGAAAACCAGAAAAGTCAATTATAAAAGTGATTGCAGAAGAGAGAATAGTCAGTTACACAGACTCTTTTGAAAATTTAAATAACATTAAAACAAATTCATCAAGTTTTGTTATAACAGATGTGTAAGTAGAGAACAGAAAAAAACACACACTGATGTGGAGGGGACAGAAAAATAATGGTAAGGAAATAAAGACAGGGAAGGAAAAGAATTCCTTAGAAATTTTATCATGAAGGGGGATTAGCACAAAAGAGTTATAATGGTCAGGGGCAATGAATAGTTCACTAGAGAATGCTTATGTGTCAATAGGTAATGATCTGATAGAAAACCTTATCTCATCAAAAGTATGTTCAAGTTCTAATGCCCAGTAACTGTAAATGTGACCTTACATGCAAATAGGATCGCTGCAGATATAATCAAGTTAAAATGGGGTCATACTAGACTAGGATGGCTCTCATCCAATAATGGGTGACCTTGTAAGAATAAAATAAGAGGAGAAATTTGGACACAGACACAGAAAGATGCAGGAAGAGCATCATATGACAGTGAAGGCACAATGTGAGTGCTATGTTCACAGGCCAAGAAATACAAAGGCTCAGTAGAAGCTGGGAGGAAGTAAGAAAGTAGTCTGTGTTCTGGCCTTCAAAGTTAGCCCTGCCAACTCCTTTATTTCATAGTTCTAGCTTCCAGAGATGTGAGAAAATACATTTTTTGTTGTTTAAAGGCACTAAATTTATATTGCTTGGTGATGGAATAGCTGGGACAGAAATATAGGAGAGAGAAATGGCAAAGAGAAGCAGGTTATAAGGATATGGCTAACATCCTTGAGAAAGTGAGATAGTATCAGGGAGTAGTACCCTTAGACAGTATCTGGGCCACCTCTGTTCCACAGAAATAATATTTCATTTTTCAGAGAAGACCTAAACAATTAAAATGTTTGCTCAGAAGCGTTGGACAAAAAGTGCTTCAAACAGGCTCTGTAAGTGATTTGTCTCTGATTTTAACTCATTCGCAATATGGCCCGTGCATTAAAGTTGTCAGCATTCTTCTATGTGTGCAAGAACCAACCAGTAGAAGTTAAGTATAGTACAGTTAATTTCCCACCTTACAAAAGCAGTTTGAGAACAACAGCAAATTTTACCAATGAGGTGGGTAGCAAATGGTCAAAACACAGAAGCCAAAAAGCTGGGCGTGGTGGCGCACGCCTGTAATCCCAGCACTCGGGAGGCTGAGGCAGGAGGATCGGTGCGAGTTCGAGACCAGCCCGGGCTACAAAAGTGAGCTCAAGGCCAGCCTCAACTGCATAACAAGACCCTGTCTCAAAAAAGACAAAAAAAAAAAAAAAAACACAGAAGCCGGAGAAAAGCCTGGCTGGCCAAATTGCAGAATTATCCCTTACCTTAAGCTGCTGTTGGAGTTCACTGTTCAATCGGGCCAGCACTGCATTTGCCTCTTTATTTTTGCGGATAGCAGTTTGAATAGCCTTCTTCTGTTTGGAAGACTGCCTACAAAGAAAAGTACAAACAGTTCAGTGAAGAAAGGCTTAGATAACCGCACACTTTCTTGCAGATCAAAATTATGATTCATAAGAGATGCTAAACTAACAAGGGTTGACATTACAAAGTTCCAAAAATAAAATCTCACATACATGGAAGGCAGGCAGGGAGACATACACCAAATGAAACAAATTTGTCAGGATGAATTATTTACACCTAAAATAATTCTCATTTTATAACTTGAATAAAAGTTGGGAATTAGATTTTCTCAAACATTTGTGTTTCATTTATTCAAAGACATTTTAATAAACATTTTTTCTGACAAGCCTTATTGACTGGAATGCCTTTTCTTTGTGAGCATTAATGTCATTTAAAAGACCTGCCAGTGGCCCCTGTGGACATCTCTGAAGGAAGACAATAAGAGAACATTCTCTTTAGCAAAACTTCTGCATTAATTTAGCCAGGCTGAACTCACCCTTATTTCTTTATTACTCTGCATAAGTATAGGCAGTATGTGCACACATAAGCATAAACCTGGGCACTTGAGAAGAATACTGAATGTTTCAATACCCACATTTCTAAATTAACTAGTAGTAAATTCATAGAACAGATGTAAGTGGATGACTATGTGTTCTGCTTTGCCAGTTACAGTCTGTGTTTATACCAGTGGTGGTGGACCTATGACACATGTGTTAAGCACCTATGACCTGCCGTATGTTATCACTGAAAGTTCCAAAAGGTTCACTGTCACTGTTTTACAGTATTTGACCATAATTCAGCTAATTGTATCAAAACTACTAGAAATAGGTAGCTAAGCAAAATAGAAAATTTTCAGAAAACAATAAGCAAACACTACAAAAAATCATGGTCCCCTAAAGCCAATTCTCAATAGCCAAGGTCAAGTGGAAAGCCTAGACCTCTCATTGGGCATCCTAATGAGGCATCTGTCTCCCACAACGGAGGTATCAGAAAATGCTGAGTAGAAAGACATGGAGCTTCACTATATTCCACTAGAAAAGACCCCTCTTCTCATTGCGGAGGACACATGAAAAACAATGGCCCATCAGAAAAGTTTAACCATCAGGCATAAAACATAATGCTAGAGTACTATGCCAAGCTGTAAAAGGCTTAAATCAACAGCTTCCATCATTGCCAGTTCTGACAATAACTCACTGTGATTATGGAACACTGGATTACATATACAACTATTATCTCTTAGTTCAATGAGAAGAAATTTTTGTACCAATATTAATTAGAAAAATTATCATGTCTATACACTGTGCTCTGTATAACTAATAGGAAGACAGCAATATGCACTGTATCAAATACTGGAAATGTACTACTAATGTGTTTTGAAACTATCACATTGTTATTTCTTATTAAATGCAATAAAAAGATGGAAAAAAGAAAAGAAAAACAATGGCCAAACATCTCTTCACTTTCTAGCTGGTGTTATTAGTGGACAGCTATGGGAAACCTAAAGTATCAAGAGTTATAAGGTACTCGCTGGGCGTGGTGGCTCACGCCTGTAATCCCAGCACTCGGGAGGCTGAGGCAGGAGGATCGCTGTGAGTTCGACACCAACCTGGGCTACAAAATTGAGCTCAAGGTCAGCCTGAACTGCACAGTGAGACCCTGTCTCAAAAAGACCAAAAAAAAAAAAAAAAAAAAAAAAAAGAGTTATAAGGTACTCCTCCATACCTGATGGTATAAATGTAAGACAAGTAAGAAAATTGGACTTCCATCCTTAACAGGGAGAGTAAAAGGGTACACTTCTTCCCTAATCAGTGCCATGTTAGAGAAAGCATGTTAAAACAGAATGTTTAATTGTGACCCAGAATTTTATAACATAATGGTAAACATATCCACAATAAAAGATAAACTCATTTATCATATCAACCTACATGATGCAGATGTAAAAGGATCTAATTAGACTTTGATTAAACCATTTTAAAAGTGTTTCAGTGGGTAATCACAAGCACATTTAGAATGAATTAAAAGTAGAAAGTGTCAATAAAGAAATAGACTATATAAAGTAAGCCCACTGGATGGTTCAAAATTGAAAATTATAATGACTAAAATTAAAAACTCAACTGATGGGTTCAATAGCAGAATGGAGAGGACAAAATCAGTGATCTGCAAAATAGGAATTACACAATCTGAACATCAGAGAGAAAACAGATTGGGACCAGTAGAAATATGAGATCTACTGTTTGTTTCACTAGAGATCCAGAGGAGAAGGGACAGACCTAATAATGTATTTGAAGAAATAATTGCTGAAAAATCCCCAGATTTGGCAAAAAACATAACCCGACAGATTCCAGAAAATGAAAAGAATACAGATAGGCTAATTTATAAGGAAAGTTTTGACAATTAGGAAAAAGTTCTTGAAAGTACTGCAAGAGAATTGACACGTTATCTATAGAAGCAAACCATTCAAATGACATGAGATTACTAACTGGATATTATGATGCCCAAAAGAAACTGACATATTTTTCAAGTGTGAGAAAAAAAACTACCAATCTTGAATCTCAAATATGATAAAAATATTCTCAGGAAGTAGAGGGAAGTAAAGATATTTTCAGATGAAGACAGACCATAGGAATATTATGCCAGTACATGTACGCTAAAACAATGGTTAAAGGAAATTCTCAAAACAAAAAAAGAAGCAATACAGGAATCTTGGCACATGAGGAAATAAGTACAAAAGCAATAAATGTAATATGACTTTCTCTTCTCCTCTTGAGTTTTCTGGGATTTGAACATTAAATGATTGAAATTCTTCAAAAATACAAACTAACACAGCTGCCAAGTATTTCATATTTATTTTAAAAATACTATGAAATTGTAAAATTTTATAAAAATTGGTGTTTTTTAAACAATTCCAAAATAATCTGTAGGCCCAGAAAATTTCATGGACAACTGTGGCAGTTTTCTAAAAAAGAAGAAATACCGATGCTACACAATCAAACCCATAAAATAGAAGAGAGTACTTCCCAACTCCTTTAATAAGCTTAATTTTACTCTGATAACAAATTTGAGAAAGACAATACAAATAGAGGTTAAATAAAATAGCTTTTTTCTTTCTTTTTAAAAATTTTATTAATTTTAATGAGAAAAACAACAATGAGACAGTTTCAAAACAGATTAGGACAGGTAAAATGATTAATACATTGCATATTGTTGTCTTCATAGTAGTTGTAACCATCCTGCTGAAAATTCTAACACAAGGTACAAAAAGTAAAGCCATATTAATATGCTAAGCTGCAAAAGGCTTAAGTTAACAACATCTGGCATTGCCAGATCTGCTAACAAACCACTAGTATTATGGACTATTGGACTATATATATACCTACTTTCTCTTAGTTCAATGAGAAGAAAGATTTGTACTTGAAGTGTTTAGAAAAGCCACACTAGCTTTATGGATATAACTGGAAAAATTATTAACAAAATGTTCACAACTAGAATTTAGTAATATATAGTGTTTCAAATTAATATAGTCTACCATCATCGTTTAAAATCTGTTTTAATTCATTCATAACATAAACTTGTAAATATTTATGGTGTACCATGTTCTGTTGAACACATGTATACACTGTAGGAGGAACCATCATCTTAACTAGCTAGAGAAACAAAAACACATGACCATATGAACTGATGGAGCAAAAGCACTTAACACCCATTCATGAGAAGACCCTCAGTAAATGATGAATAAAGGTGAACTTTCTCACCTTGATTAGAACATCTACAAAACAAAACAGATAATACCCCACTTAATGAAAAACAAAATGTTTTTACTCTAAGATTGAGAATAAGGTAAGGATGTCTGCATTCAACACTTTTCAACATAGTGCTGGAAGTTCTAACTAGCACAGTAAGAAGAGAAACGAGAGGAGATATATATATATATATATATATATATATATATATATACATATATATATATATATATAGAGAGAGAGAGAGAGAGAGAAATTGTCCTTATTTACAGAAAACGTGATGGTCTATGCAGAAAATTCCAAGGAATCTACACACACACACACACACACACACACACCTAGAACTAATAAATTATTTACCCTGTGAAACACCTGAGTTTGCAAGATAGAAAATTAACATACAAAATTCAGCAGTAAAAAAAAAATTCAGGACTAAGGAGCTAGCTCAACAGTGTAAGTGCCTACTTGTCAAGAAAAAGGACTAGGGTTCAATCCCTGGTACTGCATACCATGCTGGCTCTACACCAAGCTGGCCACTGAAACAGGGCACGGTGGCACATGCCTGTAATTCCAGAGCTGGGAAGGCATAGACAGAAAGATCATTATAAGTCTGAGCTGTGTAATGAGACACTGTATCAAATATATAAATAAAAGATTAACAATAAAGAAATAATTCAATAGTATTTCCATACACTAACAGTGGACATACTGAAACCAAAAATGTGTGACAGAATTCACAAAGACTCAAACTTACATGCCTAGGCATAAACATAACAAAACATGTATGAAAGATCTATGTTCAAAAGTCATAATACAATTCTAATAAAAGATATCAAATAAGACCTAAACAAATGCAGAAACATGTTCATGGATTGGAAGACTTGACACAGTAAGGCTATTAACTCTCCCCAAACTGATTTACATGTTTAATGTAATTCTTATAAAAAAGCCAACAAGAGCATTTGTAGCTCCAAATAAAAGTATTTTAAAGTTACGTAGAAAGTGAAAGGGATTAAAATAGCTAAAACAATTTTGATAAAGAATTATAAAATGGAAGAAATGTAAGATCTGAAGAAAGACAGTAATCAAAGGGCTGATGGAGGTAGATCAGTGTTAGAGCATTGGCTTAGTATGCCTGAGATCCCAAGTTCAATCTCTACCATTATAAAGAAACAAACTGAATTTGAGATACATTTTGAGCTGTAAGTGTAGCTCACTTGTAGATTCCTGACTCACCAAGCAAGCACAAAGCCTTCAGTTCCATCTCTAGCACCACACACAAACACAAAAAAGATTGCACATGGTTTTTGTTAGAACAATGGAACAGGACAGAGAACCCAGAAATAGACAGGTACAATCAAATTATTTTAACAGATATTCAAAAACAAGTTCATGAGAAATAAAGAGCCTTTTCAATAAATTATTCTGAAGCACGTAGGTATCAACAGGCCAAAGTGGCAAAAGCAACCTCAACCTAAGTCTCACCCTATATAAAAATTAACAAAAATGGATTATAGACTTAATTGTGAAGTGCAAACCCATAAAACTTTTAGAAAAAGAAATCAATAAACTGTACTTATTAAAAAAATTTCTACAACTTTCAATTTCCAAAATAATCTACAGTAAAAAATTAAAAGACAAGCTTCAGAATAGAAGATATGTAAAAAAAAAGATCTAGGAACTGGTTTGTATTCAGTATTCAAAATAAAGAACTTTCAAAATTCAAAACAAATTACAACTCAGCAAATGATAGAAAGAGACATGTCAGGGTTGGGGAAACAACTCAACAGAATAAGCGCTTGCCTAGAAAGCTCAAGGTCTTAAGTTCAATCCCAAGTACTACAGAAAAAAAAGATGCATGTCAGTAAGAGGATATATGATGGCAAATGTGCTCAAGAAAAGATATTCAATATGAATAGGGAAATGAAAATTAAGACCACAATGAGGGAGCACTAAACAAGTAGTACAACAGGTAACTTTTTAAAAATATCTAAGCCTAAAGCACCTGCAAGCAGGCACAGGGATCAAGGGTTTGTTCCCTGGGTCTGCAGTGCCAGCACCACCCCTGGGGCACACTGAGACAGCAATTGGGACTGGGCATGGTGGCTTGCACCTGTAATCCCAGCTCTTGGGAGGCTGTAAACAGACAGCTCACTACAAGTCCAGTCTAATAGTGAGAACTTGAACACCCTGTAGACCCTTCCATAAAATTAGAAAAAAAAAATCTAAGCCTATTCCCAAGAACAATCTATTTTTTCCATATTAGTAGTGATACAACCTGAAATGTGTTTATTATTATAAACTGCATTCAGATGTTCACCTGGAAAACTTTTTTATTACTTCTTTTGTGATAAATGAAGTAGACAATGTAAATACCTAAAGTCAAACTCATTTCTTGTAGTGGTTCAAGTCTGATGTTAATTTCCCAAAATGTTGATGACTAGCTTCCAGTTGATTTATTATTTTTAGCATTTCTCAGTTGGTGCTCTGTTAGAGAATTAAATGCTACAGAAAATGATTCGTGACTCTTTCACCAATTTTCCCAAAGAATATGCATAGCAACTAGATGTATAACACAAAGGTTAGCTTAATATATACAATGGCTGTCTAAGGACATGAGAGCTTAATTGTTTCCCAAAGTCTTGAATAAGAAAGAACTACAGACTAATGGTCATGTGTCTGTTCTGTCTCTCTTTATCCAGGGATTTAAAAATTATGAATTCTAAGTCACTTCTTATCACTCCAAAGTAAACAAGCCTGGGAAGTAAAATAAGATATTGCATGAAATTCCCCAACTATTTTTATGACGAATTGTGCTGCTAGCAGGCACTAGCAACTCTCAGCAAGACTCCATGTGGTCACTTCACTAGGGAGAGAGTATCATGGCGAGAGACATTCATAGAACAGGCACATAGAAGAAGTACTGCCTTTCCATACTTGGTGCAGAGATAACTGCATAGTCACATGGAGAAACATGAAACTAGACCCTATCTTCCTGAACTTGGGAGTAGGAAATGCTTTCTTACATGTGACACCAAAAGTGAAAGTGACACGAGAAAAATTAGATTAAGTGTGAACACATCAAAATTCAAACATTTTGTGCTATAAATGATCCCATCAGGAAAGTAAAAAAAAAAAGCCCCACAGAATGGGGGGAAATATTTTCAAACCATATTCCTGACAAGTGACGTGTGTCCAGAATATATAATAAACTTTTAAGTCAAAAATAAAGAGATAAATAACTCAATTAAAAGTGGGCAAAAAATATGAACGAAGGGCTGGCCTGATACCTCAGGGGACTAAAGTGCCTGCTTAGACTGAGCACAGTGGTAGGGTTTGATCCCCAGCATGTTGTGCCAGCCCCGCCCCTGGGGCTCACAGAGACAGTGAATGAGACTAGGCATGGTGGTGTGTGCCTATAATCCCAGCACTTGGGAGGCTGAAAACAGGTGGATCACTAAGAGTCTGATCTATGCAGTGAGAGGTTGTAGACCCAGTAGATCTTGTCCTAAATACAGAAAAAAAAAGAAAGAAAAATGAATGGACATTTGTTTAAAATATATACAAGTGGCCAATAAGCCCATAAAAGATGCTCAACATTATTAGTCATTAGGGAAATGCAAATCAAAGCCATCTCATTAGGATGGCAATAACAATAACATCTAACCAGCTCCTCAAAAATGTTAAACATAGACTTATCATTTAGCCCAGCAATTCTACTCCTAGGAATACTGTATATCCAAGAGAAATGAAAACATAGATCTGTACAGAAATGTGTACAGAAATTATACAGCAATATTAATAACTAAAAAGTGAAGAAAAACCAAAAGTACATTAACTGATGAATGGTTAAAATGTGGTAGAGCTATGAGACAGAATATCATTTAACAATAAAAATTTAGGTCTCATATATGTTACAACATAGATTAATCCTGAAAGTACCAAGATAAGTGAAAGAAGGGAGATACAAAGGACCATATGTTGCATGCCATTCACATGAAATGGACAAATAGATGAATAGAGGCAGAAAGTAGATTAGTGCTTCCCAGAGGCTGTATGCAATGGTAAATGTCAGACACACGTGGCATGGGGATTCTTCTGAGGATCACCAAAATATTCTAAAATTAGATGGCTGCGATGGTTATATATCTTTGTGAACATGCTAACTACCACTACATTTTATGTTAAAAAGATGACCTAAATGTTATATAAAATGTATTTCAGTAAACCTGAAATATTCCAAAAACAGAAAAAGAGGCTCTCTAAGAGAAATCCAACAGACACCCTGCCTCTCACTTTGGAGAATACTGTAGCTGACACTGACTGACTAGACTTAATGTGAGCCTGAGACTAAAGTAAAATTCTAGGGTCAAACATGAAGGAAAATTTAGCCTTTTTTGTCCCTAATAGGGAACTATTACTAGGCCTAAAACATGGTTAAAGCCCTCAGTAAACATGACAGAAAAATATACTTCTTCATGGATGTTACTGTAGGAAAACTGAGGCAGTGACAAAGCCTTCTAGCAAAGAATGGTTTGTTCATAAACACAGTTGTCTCAGTCCCTAAGCATGCCCATGAGTGTCCTTGTACTCTGTAATATTTGTTGCAGCTGGTGAGACAGATAGTTCAGAGGTCCTGCCTGTGTCCATTCAGGGTTGAGATGTTCAAAGCTAGCAACTGTTTCTGGGGATCTTTAGAAAGTCACATACCACTTGTATTTAAAATTAGGTCTGGTCAAGGAGATTATGGGACCTGAGAGGAAAGGGATAAATGAACTATGCTGTGTCTAAGGAGAGTCACCCGGAGAAAAACATTCAGGCTTTCACAGAAAGCAAATTGGCCAAGCAATGGCTGTGACTCGTCCCGAAGGCTGACACTAACAACAGTTCTACAAAGTACAGTTTTACAAAGTATATGGTCCCAAACTTAATCCTGAGGGGATTTGACCTTGGAAGATACAAAAAATGAATGTTTTGTTATACAGGTCCTGCTTTAACTTGCCCTTGATCACCCAGCAAAAAAAGCTTAATTACAGTGCATGAAACCCAGAGCTAGATTGATGAGATGAGCTGTAGGAGGCTTGGATCAATAGCCTCCAACATTGCAAGCTTCACTGGTGGCCCACTGCAACTGTAGAACATTGGACTGTGTATGCATCTGCTTCCTCTTAGTTCAAAGAGAAGAATTTTCTTTTCTTTTCTTTCTTTTTTTTTCTTAGCAACATCAATAGGAAGGTGGGTCATGCCCACACACTGTGCTCTGTAGAACTATTGTGAGGACAATATGCAATGTGTCAACTTTAAAAAAAAAGGTGGAAAAGAAAGAAAAAAGTAATGTTTATTGAAAGTGTTAATGTTTAATTGTTTGATTAATCTTATACACCTATATCTACTAATGTAAACTGATCTGATGATGAAAATATGTAATATAACAATTGTCAAATTTAAATTAAAAAAAAAAAAACAGAAACAGACAGAAAAATAAAGTTAGATCTTTAGACATGGAGCTAACTATTTGCCAGAAAGAATATGAAATAAAACAGGAAAACAGGTAAAACTGCCATTTATATTACTTCTTTCTGGAAAAATCAGGGCTAGCACAAGTGTAGCAAGTATAAAAAATATAGGAAGGAAAGGAAGGAGAGAGGAAGGGCAAGAACTAAATCAAATCAAAACACCAGAGCATAAAAGTTACCTTGTCCTTTAGGTCAGATCAAGTCCTACAGCATTAGGCCATTTATATGATTTGAAGACTCTGCTCTTCTCACAAAGATAACCATGAACCTTTCCATAGGTGTGACTCTTAAACAGAAACACACACATACAAACAGAAAGAGACTTAAAAGAAAGTTACTTACTTTTGGACTGTGGGATGGGGTTTCACAGATGCTCCAGAAGCTGGTCCACTTACAGCAGGAGAAGGCTCTTGGCTTTCCGTAGATTGATTTTCAGGTCTGAATTTTCTACGAATGGGTTTTGATGGAGGCTGGGAATATGGTACATCCTGTAGATTAAAAAGAAAGGAAAACTCAAAAAAGTTAAAAATTAAATTCTCCCCACATACATCATTCCAGTGTCCTAGGTTCCTCTAGTTCTGTCCTCAAGGTCAGAAGACTGCTGTATTCAAGCTCCATACCTAAGTATATATGACAGATTTCTGCCTTGCCAAGAACTAGAGGGAGGCAGCCATCAGATATCAGTTTTCCTTCCTTCTTTCCATCAGAATTCAGTCTTCTTTCCTTCTTCTAGAAGTAGTGTTGATTGGACCTAGGGCCTTCACACTTCACTACCCCTGCAGCCCCTTTCCTATTTTACTATTTGAGACAGGGTGACTTCATGACTATATCGTTAAGTTGCCTGGGCTGAGCTCAAAGAACTTTTGATCTTTGATCTTGCCTCAGCCCAGAGAGCTAGGATTATAGGTTTGTGCTACAATACCAGGCTTCCTTTCCTTTTCTTTTGTTTCCTTTCCTTTCCTTTCTTTCCTTTCCTCCATACTAGCTTCACTTCCTCCCACCCTCCTCCAACTCCCCTGTCCTTAAAGCACTCTATTACTTCTTGTTGTTTAAAATCACATTGACCCTTGGCATCTAACATCATGGGTCTTTTCTAACTCAAGACAAAGCTGACCTCTGTTTTGGCGATTTGGGACCATGTGTGAGGTTTAAAGTTTATGACTCTTAGTCATATATTCAATATTGTCCTACCCCTGGTTCCCACATGAAGACAAGAAAAAGAGGCACTGTGTGTTCAGGAAGGAGACAGGGCCCTTCTTCCTTGGAGGTCCCTGTGCTCCTGAGCCCAGGACTTAGCACTGTTTTGGGGAAACAGCCTGGGAGAGAACAGGAAAATACAACAAGAGGGTGAAAAGGTAGAAGAAGTGAGTGGCACTAGCTCAGCAAATGCCAGGGTAGTTAACAGCAGGGTTGGGTAAGAACACTAGGATACAAGATTAAGTCATAGTACAAACAAGAGGCTGCTTCATCTCCAACAGGTGCTCATAAAGGCTTAGAGGGTTTATGAAGTGTCACTAATAGCATCCATCCCTCCTTGTGGTACTTCTGATTTCACCAAAAGCAAGCTCATCATGTTTAATTGGGGATTGAAGAAAAACGTATGAACTGTGTGTGGCATCAAAAGGGCAGAAAATGCAATATCCTGATCTTCACAGAGAACACATATATAGGTAGTGGAGATTATTAACATTCATTTCGGAATACGGAGCCTGAAAATGATAGATCTACTAATAGAGACAAGGAACACAGAGTAGGGGCCTAAAACGCCATCATAACAGCATGCTCATGCCAGCCTTACCTTCTTAGCTGGACTACTTTCTGCAGTCTGGGAAGGGGCTCTATTCAGCTGTGAAGGCAATTCAGCCTCAGAAACTTGTTCAGACTGTCACAAGAGATCAGAGCAATGACATTAACACAAAATTACAACTTTGTATGTACTTAGATTTCTAAAGGTCTGTGTAAAAATATGTAACTGCTTTTATCTCATTGTATAGGAATTTATTAGAATATCAATGATTGATGGAAAGTACCAATTCCAAGTTAAGTGTAAGATGTTTGATATTCAGAAAAACAGTGATGTTAAGCTCAAGTACCCATGTTATAGAGTAATAGTCTCATGAAACTTCTCTTCTGGAGGGTTAAGAATATAAGATTATAGGCCAAAAATTAGAGAAAAAGAAGGGCTACAAGGATTGCCAATATTTTGGCCCTAGCCCTTTAAGGTCAGTGAGGACTCAGAATATAAGAGAACTTGTGCTATAGAATCCTATAACTCAGTGATTTCCCAAATTTTCTGTTCAAGGAGATTATGGGACCACAGAGGAAATGGACTGATGATGTATAGTTTGTTTAAAGAGGGTCACCTAGAGAGAAAACTTTGTCTCGGACTTTCACAGAGAGCCACTGATCAAGCAATGGCCATGACTCAACCAGATGGCTGAGACTGACAACAGTTCTACAAAATGCTGTACATGGTTTCAAAGTAAGTCCCAAGGGGATTTGGCTGATCTTGGGAGATACAAAAGTTACATATTTTGTTATACAGGTCTTGCTTTAACTTGCCCTTACCCACCCAGCAGAAAAGTTGAACCATGAGGCATAAAATGTAATGCTAGATTACTATGCTGAGCTGTAAATGAATTAAACCAATAGCTTCTGACGTTGCCCATTCTGCCAATAACCCACTGTGATTATGGAGTACTGGACTATGTATACAACTACTTTCTCTTAGTTCAATGAGAAGAAATTTTTTGTATGCATTGTATCAATTATTGGGAATGTACTACTAACGTGTTTTTGAAAATGTCACATTGTTATTTGTTATTAAAAGAAAAAAATAAAAGTTTTTAAAAAATACAACCACCTAAAAACATAACAAAGAGCACTTAGGAAAAAGTCACTCAGGGAAAACTGAGGTAGGCAAGTTGTGTGACCAAGCATGGGTAAATCTGCTGATCCTCGGGGAAAACCTTCCCTAGACCCTGCTCTTCTCTGCAAGCTGTCTTTTCAGTATTGTTCAATCTTAGTGTTATGGTTTATGTCTAGTTGTCCCCCCGAAGCCTCATGAGTCAGGGAGTGGGGACTTCTAGAGTTTGAGACTTGACCCATGAACCCTGGGATTATGGGTCTAAGTACTTCGAGATTATGGGTGTAGCCTAAGGTGGAGGCTGAGGCAGAGAGCCTGAATGTAATATAAGGAGAGACAGAGAGACAGTCTAGAGCTGTTACTCTCTGCTGCCCTGTTTGGTTGCCTGCCTCTGTCGCCATTTTGTTGCTGTTCTGCCACCATGAACTGGATGCTCTCTGCCCTGTTCCACTCAGCCTTGGGCCAGTCAAACATGGACTGAAACCTTCACAAACTGTGAGCTAAATAAACCTTTCCTTCCTTCATTCTGAGTGTAGGGTATTTGTCCCAGCAACGAGTGAAAAGTGACTAAGACACTTAGGAATAGAAATCACGAGTATTTCTTCTATAATTGGATGTATGTTTTGCTGGAAGGACTAACACTTTATAAAACCAAACTCTAAAACTACCGGACTCTATAGGGGAAAAGGTGGTTAGAAAAGATTTTATGACTTTTTTGTTGTTGTTGTTTTGTTTAAAAAAATATAGCTTCTTTTTTTAAGATTTATTATTATTATTTATAATAGTCAATACATTGCATAAATTCTTCATCATAGTTGTTCAGAGTACAAGATGAAGACGTGATTTCTTGTCTAAACATCATTAGTATAGATCTTACACCAAACCTACAACCCAAGGATGAGAGGAAATTATAAAGAATAGAGCAGAAAACAATACAAAGAATTAACGAATCAAAAAGTTCATTCTTTGAAAAACTAAATAAAATTGATAAGCCCTTAGCTAACATTATCAAAAAGAGGAAAGAAAAAAACTCAAATTCAAGCAGTAATGAATAAAAAGGGGGAAAATACCACAAACCCATTGGAGATTCAAAAGATTATTCATAGCTACTTTGAGAATCTTTACTCTCACAGAACTGAAGACACAAACGAAAGAATCTATGACTTTAATTGGAGGACTAAGAAAATCATCATCATAAAAATGTAATTTTTATTTTGTTTTTTGTCTATTTTATTAGTGCATGTTGACAGTACACAGTTTACACTCATAGGGAGTGCTACAGTACATGTACTTATCATATCTTAATTCCTTTTATTCCCCTTCCCCTCCCTCCATCTCTAGATACCCTTACCATTTGCAAAAGATCTTCACATTTCTGTTTACTGTCTTAATTTTTTTTTCTTAGTGCATGTTAGCAGTACTTAATGAATACATTCAAATGAGAAGTCAAGACATGTACATAATAGATCTTGATTCTTTTTCATCTCCTTTCCCTCTCACCCACAACTCTCTTTTTGCAAAAAAAAGAGAGAGAAATAGATCTATTTCTTGGTTTTCCATTATTTATCTTTCTTTTTACCTATTTTTGAAAATATTTATACTTTTTGGTTATATAAGAGAAGTTATGTGATATTTAAACTGGTATGTCTGATTTATTTCACTTAACATTATGGTCTTAAAGTGCATCTATCTTCCTAGAAATGACTCACATTGATCCTTTATGGCAGGGTACAGGGTAGTATTCCATTGGATATTAATGTCACATTTTTTATCCACTCATCTGTTCATGGACATATAGGCTACTTCCACGATTTAACTATTATGAGTTGTGCTGTATAAACATGGGTATGCATCTATCACTGTGGTATAACTCTTTGGGGAAGACACTGAGAAAAAGAGTATTTCTGTTGAATGGAATCTCTACTTTTAGTTTTTGAGGAATTCTCGTTCTGATTTCCATAATGGTTATACCAGTTCATAATCTCAGCAACAATATAAAAGAGTGCCCTTTCCCCCTGCAGTTTCCCCAGCATTCCAGCATGTTTCTTATTTCTTGATGACAGCCATTCTTTCTGGAGTAAGATGGAATCTCAATGTTGTTTTAATTTACATTTCTTTGATGGCCAGAGATATAAAGCATTTTTTAATGTATTTTTGGCCACTTGTACTTCCTCTGAAAAGTACTGGTTCATTTCAGTTGCCCATTTTTAGACTGGGTCTTTTACTTGGGAATATACTTTTTTTAAAGGTCTTTGTAAATTCTACATAATAGTCCTCTTTCAGAGGAGTAGCTAGCAAAACCTTTTTTTTTTTTACATTCTACAGGCTGTTTCTTCATTCTATCATTTCCTTTGCTATGAAGAAGATTTTTAAGTTGATATTTCACTCATCAATTCTTGATGCTATTTCTTGTGCAGTTGAGGTTCTGTTTAGAAAATCCTTCCCTGTACCCAAGCCTTCAAAAGAAAATAATTGTAATTTTTCAAATGTTAAATTCCTATTAAAGAAATGCTCCAGTAAATACAGCTCTTTAGCTATAAAAAAGAGGTAATCACAAAGTTTGAGGTCCTGAATACAGGCATCAATGACTAAATGCACAGACTTGCAGGGAATGCACTTCAAGGCACAGCAGGCAAATAGCCAAGTGAAAGCACACAGGGTGATACATGACTTACTATTTCCAAATCATGTTTGAGTACTTTGTTTTCAGCTGCTATTAACCAGTGATACAAAATGTTACCTGAAAAATGGACCAAATGTCTTCTGCGTTTTATTGATATTAGTCCCCCATTTACTCATGGACTAAACCACACTACAGAAAAGTGACAGGGAAGGAAAACAAGTGCAATGTTAATAAAAACTAAAGATAAGACTTAGACATACAATCTGTACAATAAACTATCTCATTTCTTTCATGAGAAGGATGTATGGTTGATGGTAAGTTTAGTAGCTATAAAGCAGAACAGACCAGAAGTTTCCTTTGCTATTTCTTCTGACTTTTGGAGTGTGACTACTACTGCATGGATTGTCTTCATGGCTCCATGTCTCACAGCGCATACCCAGCAAGGATGTGACAAGCCAAGAAAATGTACTTTTAGTGAAAAGCTCACTAAAAATCAAGCTAAGCATCCAAATATTTTTCTATTGTGTATATAAAGTTAATGCTCCTCTACCACAAATGACAAACGCATTTTCATTCTAAGTTTGCAATGAAAGGACCTGGATAAGTCACATAGCTAATAAAAGGTGCTGCCCCTTCAGATGTGGAGAACTGGACTTTTAAAATTTTACTGAAAACGGAATTTCATAATAATAGATGATTAACAGTAGTTAATATATTGCATACTGTTATTTTCAAAGTAGTTCCTCTGAGTACAAGATATGGGCATAAAAATTTTCCAAACATATGAACTTTCCTTTTCAATGAACTAAGAAACACTAATAATATAGCTACTTTGCATTTTTCTCCCATTTTGTATCCTTATTTTCCCTTGTCCCCCCACCTCGTTCTATTTTGCTTTTAAACAATTTCTTCCCATTTCACAAAATGTACTGCACATTCTAGACCTTACTATTATACTACTAATTTCTTGAGCTGTGGATACAGCTCAGTGGAACAAGAACCTGCCTGGCAAGCACAAGGATCTGAATTTGATTCCTAGCACACAAAAATATCCATTTCTCACACCAGGGAGACAATATAATGTTTACATGTGTGAGTCTTATTATTATTATGCTTATTATACTTATGAGCCTGGTCTTGAGTTGCAATCCATTTACCTATCAAAATCTAAAGTTTATCCTTCTTTATAGATGAGTATAACTCTATTGTATAAAAACACCACATATTTTTGTCTATTTCTCAATTGATGTGCAGTTGAGTTGCTTCCATGATTCAGCTATTAGGTTCAATAGCCTCCAACATCACAAACTTCACTGGTGGCCCACTGCAATTGCAGAACATTTGACTGTGTACGTATCTGCTTCCTCTTAGTCCAAAGAGAAGTATATTCTTTTCCTTTTTTTTTTCTAAGCAACATCAATAGGGAGGTGGGTCATGCCCACACACTGTACTATGTAGAACGGTTGTGAGGACAATATGCAATATGTCAACTTTCGAAGAAAAGAAAGGGAAAAAGAAAAAAAAAGTAATGTTGATTTAGAAGGGTTAATGTTTAATTGTTTGATCAATCTTATATACCTATATGTATTAATCTAAACTGATCTGATGATGAAAATATGTAATATAACCATTGTTAAATTTAAGCAATAAAAAATTGAAACTTGAAAAAAAATAAATAAAATGAATCATGCTTCTATAAACATGAGTGCACATATATCGCTGTGGTACGATGCTTTTAACTCTTCTGGGAAGATATCAAGAAGGGGAATAGCTTAACTGAATGGAACTTCCAATCCTCACTTTTTGAGGAATCTCCACACTGATTTCTACAGCCATTGCATTATAGCTTTTTCTATTCCCATTGTTAATGGGACAATACAGCCCTCTTTAATGGGCTTCCTAGAAATGGGCACAGACTCTGGGAGGTAAGTATTTTTTGTACATTCATTTCCTCAAGTATAAGGCATTTTTTCTGTACCTCTGAATTGTTACGACAATGGTAAGTGGGACATAAACAGGAGGAATCCAGATATCATGAATCTTGTGGTGTCCTCTCTAACACTGCCTTTACCTGGCTGGCACATTCATTCTCCAGCTGAGTAACTGTTGGCTACTCCAGACTTATAGCTGCTTTCTTCTCTGATCCTGTACTGCTAGGAGTCCGCCATCCAACCCTGACCCCAAGAGCACACAGACAATGATTGATCTGAAAAATACAAAAAAACCACTTCCTTGCCTCTAAGCGGGGAGGGGTAACTCTGATGTAATGTATGTACAAGAATCCTCCTCAAGTGATTAGGCTAAGGCTAGATCCCACCATTGCTTTGCTCTTCGCCTTTGGGTCTTTGCTTCACTCTCTATCTTATGGGCTTTTTCCTAAAACAGATTGCCTCAAAAAAAATCACTTTCAATCGTCATCTCAGGCTTTGCTTTTAGGACCCAAGACACTGTAACATGCTCTGAGAAAAGGAGACATAAAATACTTTACTATGATTTTCAACAGCCTCTGGTTTGTCTACCATATCATATGTTCGGGGGAAGTCAGACATTGTGTGTGAGAACATCCAAGCAGCCTCCATAAGGAGTCTGTGTAGAAGGCAGTAAGTCCTCCTGCCAACAGCCATCTCAGCAGTGGGCCCTCCAGTCTCAGATGAGCCTCTAGGTGACTGCTCCCTGGATTACACTTTGACAGTAGCCCCATGAGAGACCCTGAGCCACAACTGCCCAACCATGCCATTCTCAAATACCTGATCCACAGAGAGTTAATAAATGTTAGCTGTTTCACATTTCTGTTTTTTTTTTTTTAAAGATATTCTAATTCATCTAGAATCTGGGATCTGGACAGGCAGAGTAAGCTTGAGGTATGAGAAGAAACAGGAGACCTAGAACTGGAGGAATGTAGCAGGGCAGATCACACGTATATGGCCTCATACATGTGCACTGTCTGCAGGCACTCAGTGCCATCAGCCCTTCCATGCCTGTGGATGTCTAGTCCTGTTGACAAGTAATACTTGGAGCTAATATCTCTGTTATGTAGTATTTTCTGTTAACCTCACAGTACTCTGAGATAGACAGACAGACAGACAGACAGACAGACAGACAGACAGACAGATTGATAGATATCTCCATGGTAGGGATCTGGAACTTATTGTCAGGGCCATAGAGGCAATTGATGTTCTTTAGATAAGGAAATGATGTGATCTACTTTGTGTTTCAAGGTTCCTTTGTTGTTCCATTGAGTAGAAACAACTGGAAGCAATCCATACTGGGGAAGGGAATCCAATTAGAAGACTGAAATAGAAAATATGACAAGGGGTGAGGGTCACTTAAACCAAGTGGGTAGAACTGGAAAAAAGCAGATTTGAGAGCTATTTAAACTGGAAAATGGGTATAATCCTTTGGCCATTGAAACAATGTAACAAGTCAAAGAACATAAATATGTATAACTCAGGTTTTTACCTTGGATAATTAGTAATCACCTGAGATAAAAATAATTTAAAGTAAGAGGAAAGAATTGTGGCTGTGTAAAAACTGAATAAAATCAAGCAGATTTATCACAGAGCAATGCTAGAACACTCCACTTATATCTTTATGGCAGTATCTCTCAAATGTGAGTAACAGAGAGCACAAGCTCTATGAACTGTCTAGGGCAAAAATGATCAACTTTTTCTGTAAAGGGACAAATAGTAAAAATTGTAGGTTTTGCAGATCATGTCATCTTGGTTGCAACTGTGCAGCTCAGGTGTTGTGCCAAAGTAGTTACAGACAACACAGTGAATGGGTATAACCTGTATTGTAAGAAGCTTTACTTACAAAAGTAAGTGGTGGGTCGGCCTGGTAGCTCAGGAGACTAAAGTGCCTGCTTAAGCAGAGTGCAGCGGCCAGGGTGTGATCCCCTGTGTGCCTTGCTGACCCGACCGACCCCTGTGGTGCACTGAGACAGTGATGGAGACTGGGTGCAGTGGCATGCATTTGTAATCCCAGCACTTGAGAAGCTGAAAACAGGAGAATCATTATGAGTCTGATCTATGGAGTGAGACCCTGTATACCCTGTACTGAATACATTGATAAATAAATAAATAAATAAATAAATAAATAAATAAGCAAGCAAGTAAGTGGTAAGACAGATTTACCCTGTGGGCTATTATTTGCCAGGCCTTGGTCTAGGGACCAAAAGATTCCACAGGTAAGTTTAGATAATACTGCCTAGTCTCTCATCTTGGATACTCACCAAGCACAAAGCATACTCCATGCTCTGAAATTCTGTGGAGTAAACACAGCTACTTATCTTTTCTTACATCGGTTCTCAGACTTATTTGGCTTCAATTTCTTCTTGTCACATAATTCCTATAAACATCCAGCTGAAGTAAGATTCTGGCAGTCCCACTTTGGGAAACAATGACTATTCCCTGGGTTTTAAAAGAGTGAAGGAAGAATGTTCTATTTGACTTAAACACCTTATCCCATGGTCCATGCCCAGTCCTTGAAGAGGAGCAGTCCACAGAGTGGCTGACAGGTCCAACTCCAGGAGCCCTTGCTGCATTCCCTCCCCACTCCTGCTTTGGCCAACAGTCCAGAGGCAGGGTGGAGATGGGATTGTTTTCTTGCTTTCTCTATCCCTCCCTCCTTCCCTGGCATATTAACTCTTGTTTCTGTTCCCACCTATTTCTCTGCATGAATCTATTTAATGGACTCCTTTAAAACTCAATGGGCAAAAATACAATATAAATTATTCATAACAGGTAAGGCAGATGACTACAATAATGATAAATTATAGAGTTTTAAATTTTGCTTAAAACAACATGTCTTAAGTTCCAGTTCCACTGAGGGACACTACCTCTACCAAGGTCTTAATACCCCTATCTAAATCCAGGTGCCCAACACACCTCCTACCGAGCCACTGCCAAAATTTACCCCATCTTTCTCCAGCCTTCAGTTTTTCTCTATCTGATCCAACCTACACACCACTGAGGAACTAATTATAACTTAGTTATAATTTTATAATTAATTATAAAACACCATCTCGTCAAAAATTTTTCTTAAAGCCCTTCTACGTGTCTCCAAAACCTAGAGTACGCAACACAATCCTTCAGTCAGCCGAAAGTATTCCATCATTTGATTGTAATTTTTACAACTTTTTAAACTTTTTAAGTACATGTTTTCAGTACCTAATGATTATATTCATCATGGGGATGTTAACTCTGCATTATCACTGGATTAACTCATCCATATTGAGCTTACCACAGCTATATAAGTATTTCCTGAATCTTCAAACATGAACAAGTTTCTCCCTAAGTCAATTGTTCATTCTAAAGTAGGCTTTCTAGCCTAGGGGTTCCTAAGCAAATCTGGCATAAATCTGAGGATTTCTTAAAATGAATTGCATACTCCTAGATCTCCTAGATATTACCCCTTGTCACTATTTGTAGATGACATAATGTTCTACATAAAAGACCCCCAAAACTTGTACATTTAATATCCAAATTCAGTAGTATAGCTGGATACAAAGGGAACACTAAAAAAGCCAATAGTATTCCTATACACAAGCAACAAATTCACAGAGAAATTAGGAAAAGCATAACTTTCACAATAACACCCAAAAAATGAAATACTTAGGAGTCAATATAACAAAGAGTATAAAAGATTTACATAGTGATAATTACAGTACCATAAAAAAGGAGACTGAGGAAGATATAAGACAATAAACAGATATCCCTTGCTGCCGGATAGGAAGAACATGGTGAAAACGGCCATATACTGAAAACTGCTATATAGATTTAATGCATTCTCAATCAAAATGCCACTTACATGTACAGAAAATAACTATAAAACTCATTTGGAACTGGAAAAGACCTAGAATAGCAAAATCAATTCTGGGCAACAAAGGCAAGTCAGGGGTCATCACAATCCCAGATCTAAAATTACACCAGAAGATAGTGTGACAAAACAGCATGGTATTGGCAAAATAAACTTGGCCTGAGGATCAATAGACCAGAATAGAAGATGCAGATGCATCCCTAAACACACTGAGGTACCTTATCTTAGACAAACAAGGAAAACAAGTTTACTGAAGGAAAGAGTCTTTTTAAAGAACAGTGCTGATAAAACTGGATTTCCACATGTAGAATGCCAAAAGTAGATCCATGTCTATCATCATGCACTAAATTAAAGTCAAAATGGATCAAAGATCTACATGTTAAAAGAGAGACACTAAATTTACTGGAAGAGAAAATAGGCAGGAATCTCAAAGACATAGGTGTATGCAGATACTTCATGAACAAAACCAAGCTGCAAGGGAAATATTACAAGAAACCAACAAATAGGATGTCACTTTATTAACAAGCTTTTGCACAACAAAAGAAATCACCAACAGAGTGAACAGACAACCCACAAAATGGAAAAAATGTATAGGCAGTTTTCCAGCAAGCAAGGGACATATAAAGATTTTTCTTTTGGTCTTTTTGAGACAGGGTCTTGTTATGCAGTTCAGGCTGGGCTTGAGCTCACTTTTGTAGCCCAGGCTGGTCTGGAACTCGCATCAATCCTCCTGCCTCAGCCTCCCCGAGTGCTGGGATTACAGGTGTGCGCCACCACGCCCGGCATATAAAGATTTTTATACTAATATTGTTTAGACAAGATATCATGTCTGCATCTTATCCTCTGAATAATTACTATGAAGGCAATAATATGCAGTGTATTAATTATTGTAGCTGTCCTACTAACCTGTTTTGAAACTGTTTCATTGTCATTTTATTTTTTTCTCATTAAATGAATGAAAATTTTTTTTAAAAATGCAAAAAAAATCAAACCCAATAAATTCGAGGACTCAAACAAAAACTGGGCATCTGAGATAATATGCCCTTCTCAGATGAAGAAATACAAATGGCAATTAAATATAAGGAAAAATGTTCATCATTGGTCATTTGAGAGATAAAAATTAAAACAACATTGAGATTCTATCTCATTAAAAATTCAACCAATAGCAAATGCTGGCTAGGATGTGGGGAAAACAGAACACTTCTCCCCTGCTGGTGGGAATGTAGACTGGTACAACTACTGTAGAAATCAGTGTGAAGATTCATTTAAAAACTAAGATTAGAGGCCCCACTTGAACCAACAATTTCCCATTCTGCATGTTTCCTGAGAATTAAAAACATCATACTATGAGCTTTAGGAAGCTTAGATTCAACAGCCTCCAAAATTACAAGCTTCACTGGTGGCCCACTGCAATTGCAGAACATTTGACTGTGTATGTATCTGCTTCCTCTTAGTCCAAAGAGAAATATATTCTTTTCCTTTTCTTTTATTTTTTTCTAAGCAACATCAACAGGGAGGTGGGTCATGCCCACACACTGTACTCTGTAGAACAGTTGTGAGGACAATATGC
>PVJA010031056.1:0-25233 GCA_004027025.1 Myocastor coypus | reverse complement strand
GAAAACTTGAGGCAATACAAGGAGATAGGTTGTCAGTTACAGTGACTAATATTTTCTCAGATGGTCAGAGTAGCTGCTACTACATCTAGTACTTATAATTAAGCTTCATTAATAACTATACCAGGTTAGACATGGTGGCACACACCTGTAATCCCAGCACTTGGGAGGCTGAGGCAGGAGAATTTGTGTGAGTTCAAGACCACCTGGGCTACAGAAGTGAGCTCAAGGCCACACTGAACTACATAGAAAGACCCTGTCTCAAAAAAACAAAAACAAACAACAAACAACAACAAAAAACCCCCAACTAACCAACCAAAAAACCATATCAGTATCAATGATTTTGTGGTTTAGCTAAAGTGTATCTTTGTATTTTTATGGTGAAAAGCTCTGCTAAATTAATAGTGCAAGCAAGATTATTTGAGTGGAGAGGATGTTTTCAATTCCTTTAGAAGCAATGATTTGCATATTACATGCAAACCCTTGATGTGCTGATAGCAAAAATTTTTATTCTTTGTTAAAATTATTTTCTTGGACAATGTATTGTCATTAGCCTAATTACAGCTACTAAATATTCTTAAAAGCATAAAAATTTAGCTCAGAAACTTCAAAGACTTAGATTAAAATATTTGGACTCTTCTATACACAAATATGTTATTATTACCTCAATATAATTATTGGCTATTACTAAATTTATACAATATTAGCCTAATAATCTCATTTTATGAATGAGCCAACTATTGTACAACAGCTCAAATGATGGAAATACACAGCATCTTGTGAAAATTCAGGTCTTGTCAATGACTTAGGCAGTTCTTTCATGAGTTCAAAGGCTCAAAGTCACTGGTACTTTCTGCTACTCCTGCCACTGTGAACAACAAATTATTTTTGTGTTTATTCCACCTACCCAAGTTTGGCCAACTGGCATTTGGCATGCATTTTAGCCTCCTCATGGATACTGCATACCACAAGAACTGGAAAGTTAAAAACTGTATTCCCCATCATCCTCTATGATTATAGATTAGTTCTGCCACTTGCTTGAACTATGGAAGGCTGAAGGGGGTAGAAATATATATATATATATATATATATATATATATATATATAGTCTCACTATGTAGATCAGACTTGTAGTGATTCTCCCATTTTCAGCTTCCAAAGCACTGGTTTACAGGCGCACATCACTATGCCCAGTCTTAATCACCTTCTCAGCACAGCACACTTGGAATCAAACCCCAGTCCCTGTACCTGTCTGAACAGGTGCTTTAATCCATTGGAAGGCAATTTCTTGTGCCTCAGTGTTACTGTTGTCAAGCACAAACCTGGAGACGTGAGATTTTCATGCATCCAAGATCTGCGATCTAATTTGCTTTGTGAATTTCAAGAGATCATTATAGCCATTAAAAATCAATTTTACCTGCGTATCCAATCATTCAATACTAGACCTCGGCCCTTCAGTTTCTCCTTTGTGACATTACAGGCCCTTGCCTGCCAGGCGTATGTGGCCACTAGGTTTTTTTTTCTTCTCCATTCAGCTCTTCTAGGCTGCTCTGAGATAGGGGACTCAGGGCCCTATGCCCATCTTGCTCCCTGCACTCCCAGTAAATGAAAGCTGTTGAGAGGCCCTGCCTGAAATATTTAGTTCTTTTTTTTCAGAAAAACATTTATATATCATATCCAGAGAAAAACCAATGCTCGTAATACATAATTGGATGGAGTGCATGGGAAAAGTTACGGAATACCTTGAAAACTTTCAAAACTGATCTATTAAGAAAAAGTGAGCATTTGGGTCTTGGTAGTGGATCCCTGCAAATACTCTGTGAAGCTGAAGCAGGAGGATTCCAAATTTGTACACAAACTGGACAATGTAACAAAATAAAAAAAATTAAAATTGGTGGAAGAGTAGCTCTCTGCAAAGGCCTGGGTTCAACCTCTCTAGTACTTCTACAAAGTGTGGGGGTGAGGTGTTTTCAACATGAATACAGCATTGTTTTAGAGAGATAATTCTAGGAAAAATTAAGAAGGTGGGACTGGGTAAATCATCTACAAATCTGATCATTGGACAAATACTTATTAAATTGTTATAACTTCCTAGACATTGCACCAGATACTAGGTGTACAACCAAAGCAAGTCAGTCCTTGACTGGGAGAAGTTTTAAGTAATTAAGTGAGAGGCATCACCTAGTATTGTAAATGTTAACTAGAGGCTTATGTGAGGGCAACCCATAACAACTGAAGGATGATGTTTCCCAGAGGAGGAAAGAACACATTCAGAGGTGAGAGACAGCACTTCTGTATTGGAGGACAGGGAAGAGAAGGGAAAAATAGGGATAGATGAGCTTGGAGAGAAAGACGACTGGAAAGACTTTCGAAGAAAATGCAGGAGTCCACAACTTTTCTCAGGGCCAACAGGAATCTACTTAAGCAGAGTAGTGATGACATTTGTGCTGAAGAAGATCATTTCATGTGCCATATAGAAAATGGATAGTAGGGGAGGAAACTGAGGTTAAGAGACCAGTTATAAGGCTGCTGCATGAGCTCAGGGAATCTTTTTCCTGAGGCCTAGATTAAGCTGTGGCAGATGTCAATGGAAGGGATTCGCAAACACACATTTTTGTGGTGCTAGAAATAGATCCAAGGACTTCAAGCACGGTGCTGGGTAAGTGCTCTATCTCTGAGCCCCACGACGCATTTCAAAGAGGGTGTCCAAGACATCCCTTTGTACCATTTTTCTAACACATTTTTAGTGGAAATATGGGCTAGATTCACTTGCCTCACTTCGCCACACTGGAGTGGCCTAACTACTGGGAGCCTATTAATGGCCACTACCAAATGCTCAATGACAGCTGCTAATGTGAGTGGCTTCAGGCCCTGAAGCATGCAGTCAGTTATTAGGGAAGTCTTGTGAAAAGTTTGATGCCAAATGTCTACCTCATTTCTCTAAGATCTTAATTTTTAAAAGGCAGAGAGTGTAATGTGAGAAGACTCTGTCAAGGAAGGGAGAAATTAACTCATAGAGGTTACAAGAAGGACTTCTGTCTCTATCTAAAAAACAGTATGAAGCCATGGAGGGATTCCAGGTACAGAACTAGCACAACAATGCATCATGCATTTTTTTTTCATATGACAATGCTTGTTACAAAATGATATTTTTTGGGGGCTTTTAGGTTATCTCCAGTGGTTGAAGTGCCTGCATGGGCAATCCCAGTCATGCACAGGAGATGGTGCTTTGATCCTCACACCCACCCTTAAGGCAACCTGAGCCAACCAAAAACAAACAAACAAACAAACAAATGATGTTTTAGCAGGGGAGATGTTAAGAATTGAACCCAAGGCTTCATGCATGCTAAGCATGTGCTCTACCACTGAGCTACATTCCTTGCTTCAATACCTTTTTAATGAAAATTTCAACAATCTTAAAAGTATAGATAATAAGAACAAATCACCGTATGCACATTTCCCTAATTAACAGCAATCAATATGGTACAAGGAGTTGAACTCTGGACCTTGTGCTTCGCAAGCACATATTCTACTAAGCTATCTCCCTGGTCCCACATGATTCTTGATTCATATGCCATTTTTGCTCTGTCTCTGTCTCTGTCTCTGTCTCTGTCTCTCTCTTTATTGTTCAGGATGGCCTCCAGGTTATGACCATCTTGCCTCAGTCTCCCTAGGAGTTGAGATTACAAGGAGTTGCCACTGCTCTCAGCCTCCTTTTTTCTTTCTCTCTCTCTCTTTTCTTTCTTTCTTTCTTTCTTTCTTTCTTTCTTTCTTTTTTCTCTTTCTTTCTTTCTTTCTTTCTTTTTTCTCTTTCTTTCTTTCTTTCTTTCTTTCTTTCTTTCTTTCTTTCTTTCTTTCTTTCCTTTCCATTCTCCTTTCATTTTTGTAGTATTGGGGATTGATATGGAGCTATATTCCCAGGCCTTTTTTGTTTTTATTTGGGGAAAGTGTCTCACTAAATTGCCCAGGCTTGGCAGGGGCATTCTCCATAATCAGCAAGGCTTCAAATGCCACTTTTTTTTCTGAAAGGTAATTCTTCACCGAAGGACTGAGTGAAGACCTACCTCACTGATTCACTCAACAATCAAGATGCAAATGACCCCCGCCTCACTTTTGGGCCTCCACATAGCATTTATGGCTCTTCTGCACCTTGCATTTCTGAAGGCCCATGGATTTTTGGGTGAGATGGTCTCTTGTGGGCTTGTGACCGGGCATTACATTCTCTTCCTCTTTGCCATCTTTTGTCAAAACAGCCCCATCTCCTTACTGTTAAAAACTTGCTCCAGCAGGCAACCCTTGGATACCATGAGCTTCTGGAACTAAGCAGCTCCCGCTGCTTGAACTCCCAGATCTCTGCCCATGACATCATAGATACCATGTCTGCTCTTAAAGTTAACAAATCATCCCTGCTTGCCTTTGTGGCCCTCTTTGTTTTCTGTCAACATATCTGGCAACTTATTTATGAATTCAGTGTACAAGGGTTGTGCCTTTTGGATGATAAACTTCTCAGGCACCTGCTAGTTGCTTGCCCTTTATCCAGAGCAGAAGCAATTTTCTACATCTTCTAGAATATGTGACAGTTATTTTGTTACTCTTCTGACTCCTTTTGCCATATCTACTCCTTTGTAACTGCTGCTTCTTATGAAATCTTGAGATTTCTGATTGTTATTGATTGACCATTTCCTTCATAACTTCCACTATGATAATCTTTTTTAAATTTTTTTTCCTTTTCAGAATGGAGGATCAAACTCAGGACCTTACACTTGGCTTGCAGGCACTTGTGCCCCTGAGCTACATCCCAAGCCCTATGATAATCTCCTACTGCCTTTCCTTTTAACCTTTTTTTTTTAAATTATGGAGGCCATTGTATATATGCTTGCATAGATGTTGACTACAGTAAGTATAGTATTAATAATTATATACACTGTATTTGATGTAACAAACAATAAAACAGCAGAGGAAAGGAAAAATAAATAAATAAATAAATAAATAAATAAATAAATAAATAAATTGCCCAGGCTGGAGTCAAACTAGTGATCCTCCTGCTTCCTAGTGTTCTGGAATTACAGGTATGTGCCACCATATCCACCTCTTTTTCATGAGACATTGTCTCAATATGTAGTCCAGGCTGGCTTTGGACTCATCATGTTGCTCAGGCTGGGCTCTTAAAATCTTCCTACCTAAGCCTCCCAAATGTTGGGATTACAGCGATGTACCACCATGCCCAGGTGCTGCAGCTGTTTCTCCTCCTCCTCCCCCTCTCCTCCGCCTCCTCCTCCTTCTCTTTCTTCCTCTTCTTCTATAGAGTCGCTGTATTTTACCTATGCTGCTGTCAAACTCACTGACTATAAAGATCCTAGATTGAAGCAACCCTCCAAACTCAGCTTCCCAAGTAGCTGAGACTGTGGGTATGCATCGCCACATTTGTATTTTATTCTGTTCTTCAGTTTCTTTATTAATATATGTTTGTGATACATAAAATTACATTTATCTCGGGGAATTGATATACGTACATATCATCTTAATAATTTCTGCTTCCTCTAACTCTCTCAATCCTCCCATCTCTCCTCATCCCCAGAACCCCTTCCCATTCCCACAAAGTCTACTTCTCTGTTTCCTATCATCTATCATTTACTTTGCTCTTTAAATGATTTATACTTCAAGTTTATCATATAACAGAAATCATGTGATGCTTAAGTTTATGTGTCTTATTTATTTCAAGTACATTATGCACCCAAGGTAGTCCATTTTCCTACAAATGACAGAAGTTTATCCTTCTTTATGGCACAGTAGTACTCCACTGTGAATAAATACCACATTTTCTTTATGCATTCATCTGCTAATGGACTTATCATCTACCTCCAAGATTTAGCTGTTATGAGTTATGCTGTTATAAACATGGGTATGCAGATATCTCTGTAATATGATAGGATATGTTTAACTTTTTCAGAAAGCTACAAAGAAGTATAGCTGGATCAAATAGAATTATTTTTAAGGAAATTAGTGGTTGTATTACATTCTCACTAACAATGTAGGATTTCTTTTTCTACACAGCCTTGCCAGCGTTATTTTTTTTTTTTTGAGTTTTAGATGATAATCATTCTTCCTGGAGTAAGATAGATTCTCAGTGTTGATTCAATTTGCATTACTTTAATAGTAAAAAGGCCTGAACACATTTTCATGTATTTACTGGCCATTTTTACCTATTTATTTCAATTCCCCATATTTTGACTGAGTCTTTTATTTGGGGGTTCTTATTTTTCTGAGTTCTTTATCTATTCTAGGTGTTAGTCCTCCATCTGAGGTGTAGTTGGCCAAAATTTTTCCCATTCCATAAGTTGTTTCTTTTGCTATGCAGAAGAATTTTAATTTGATATAATTTCCTTTGATGATTCCTTGTGTTATTTCTTATGCAATCTATGTTTGGTTCAGAAAGTTCTTTTTTTTTTTTTTTTTTTGTCTTTTTGAGGCAGGGTCTCACTATGCAGTTGAGGCTGGCCTTGAGCTCACTTTTGTAGCCCAGGCTGGTCTCGAACTCGCACCGATCCTCCTGCCTCAGCCTCCCAAGTGCTGGGATTACAGGCGTGAGCCACCACGCCCGGCTTTGGTTCAGAAAGTTCTTGCTTATTTCTATATTTTCAAGAGTTTTGCCTACTTTATTTTCTAGAAGATTTAGTGTTTCTGTTTTTAATTCTAGGCTCTGACTTATTTTGATTTGATTTCAGTACAAGGTGAAAGATATGAGTTTAGCTTCATTCCTCTGTATGTAAATAACAAATTTTACCAGCACATTTGTTAAAGAAACTATATTTTCAACATATATTATTGGCTCCCTTGTTGAAAATCAGCTGGCTGAAAGCTGGGTTCTTTCTGCATCCTGTATCAGAATATTGGTTAATATGTCTGTTTTTGTTGGGTAGAGGATTTTTTCACTATAATGAAAATGTTAATCCTATATTTCTAAGACTAGAATATTTCTAACATTGTTCAAGGATGAGACTGAGAAACACAGTTGATTCTCATAATTAGAGAGTCATAAAACTTAATGAGCCGTGGCACTGCCAGAGTCAAGTGTGAGATAACTGCAACTTAGCCAGATGGTGATTTTGGTTTTTCACTTCTAAGTCCCAGAGAGTTATCACCTGAAGGACACCTCTGCCCAGTCTCAAGACAATGATCAATTCTTTTCCCCATGTTTTATGATACTAATCCCAGTTAAGTTACATAGGATAAATCTTCCTGACAATATAGGAGCCAGCCTATGTAACCAATTATAAAATATGCTGTTATTTATCTTTTGTACCTCCTTCTTGAAACCTATATAGATAACTAATTGATTTTATCAAAGGGCTGGTGAATTGGACCTTGATGTCTCCCAGTCTGCTAGTGTAATAAAGCTGCTTGCCTTCCAAAATGCCTCTGTTGCTGTGTCTTCATCTTATCTGGTCCTGAAGTCCGTGACAGTGTCAGTGCCATGCTGTTTTTACTACTGTGGCTTTCTAGTATAACTTAAAGTCTGGCATTGTAATGCCTCCTGCCTTGTTCTTATTGCCCAGGATTGTCTTGGACAAACTTCAAATTTATTTTTTCTAGTTCTGTGAAAAATTCTCATGCTTTTATTTTTATTTTTATTTTTTGTCTTTTTGAGACAGGGTCTTGCTATGCAGTTCAGGCTGGCCTTGAGTTCACTTTTATAGCCCAGGATGTTCTCGAACTCCCATGGATCCTCCTGACTCAGCCTCCCGAGTGCTGGGATTACAGGTGTGCACCACCACACCCAGTTTTTTTTTATTTTTAGGGAGGGATCTACAGGGTGTTCAGGGTCTCACTACTAGTGATCTCCTGTTTACAGTATCATAAGTTCTGGGATTACAGGTGCACCACCATGCCCAGTTTCAATTGTCCTCTCAGTGTGCCGCTGGGGTGTGGCCTGCATGGCAGGCCAAGAATCAAGCCCTGGCCCCTGGCCCTGTTTGCAGGTGCTTTAATCCGCTGAGCTATTTGACCAGCCCAATCTTTTATGTGACATTTTGCAGCTTGTTTGCAGGAGTCTTGTTGAGGATATTTTACCTATGTGTTCATTAAACACATTACCCTGTGGTTTCCTTTTTAAAAATCCTTGTCAGATTTTGGTGTCAGAATAATGTCGCCTTCCAGAAATCAGTTTGACAGTACTCCTTTTCCTTCAATTTGATGAAAGAATTTGAGAAGTATTAATGTTTACTCTTCCTTGAATTTCTGGTAAAAATCTATAGTAAATCTATTGGGCCCTGGGTTTTCCTTAGTTGATAGAATTTTTATTAATGCCTCATTTTCACTGCTTGTTAGTAGTTTCTTCAGCTTTTTTTTTTGTTGTTGTTACAAGTTCTTGCTACACAGTTCAGACATGTAGTGATCCTCCTGTCTTTCCACAATGGAGATTGTTTTTTTTAATTTTATTTATTTTATTTTTCTTGTTTCAGAACCTTTGTTTGTTTATTCACTCATTTTTATGGCCAGCTCAGCTCTCCCCGAGGGCAGGGATGGAGCAGCATGCGGTGCCGGGGATTGAACCGCAGTCCCTGAAGCCGCCCAAGCTTTCCCAAACAGGCGCTTTAGACCACTGAGCCATCCCGCTGGGCCCCAGCATGGAGATTACACTTGCGTGCCACCACACCTGGTTTTGGACCTGCCTGGTGCACCCGGGGTTCTGGGGCTGGCATGCTATGTGGTACCAGAGACTCAACTCAGGCCCTTACACTTACCAGACAGTCACTTGGACCACTGAGCAGTTTCTCCAGCCCTGGTTTTTACATCTTTTTGGTTCAGTTTGGTAAATCATATGTATCTAGGAATTTATCCATTCTTCTAAGATCGCCATTTATAAGAAAATACGTTTTTGAAAGTTTCTTGTAATTTTTGACATTTTGTTAATATCTGTTGTGACTTTGCCTTTTTCATTTCTAACTGCATTGGCATGGATCCCCGCCCCCTTTGGTAAGTTTAGCTACGAGTTTGTCATCTTATTTATCATTCTGAAGAACAAGTTATTTGGTTCATTGTTTTTTTAGTCTCAATTTCATTAATTTCTTCCCTGAACTTTCTGATTTCTTTCTTTATAATTCTTTTAGATTGTTCTTGTTTTTCTAAGACCTTGAGATATCTTATTAGGTTATTTATTTGAGTTTGATCAGTTCTTTCTAATGAGCATATTTATAGCTATAAACTTCCATCTTAGCACTCCTTTCATTTAGTATTATGGGTTTTGTTATGTTGTGCTCTCACTGTCATTTGATTGTATTAACTTTTAAATTTTTCCCTGATTGTATGAATGTTTTTGTTTGTTTGTTTTTATTTGAGACAGGGCCCTGCTGTGTATCCCAGGCTGGCCTCATACTCATGTTGATCTTCCTGCCTGAGCCTCATGGATGCTAGGATTACAGATGTGCACCATCACACCTGGCTATATGAACTTTTAATTTTTCCCTGATTTATTCTGTGACTCACTGATTATTCAAAAATATTTTTAGTTTATTTTGCTATTAGCTTATGGTTCCTATCACTATAATTTGCTAGTATACTGGGAAATTTTTTTATTCCTTTGTATTTATTTAATCATATTTTAGAGTTTAAGATATGGCCCATTTTGGAAAAAGTTCTGTGTGCTTCTGAGAAAAATTTCTGTTGTTTGATGAAACATTCTGCATCTGTCTTTTAAGTCCATTTGTTCACTAACGTGGTTTAACTCTGATATTTCTCTGTCAATAATTTTGTCTAGCTGACCTTTTTTGTCTGTACATGTTTGTAGTACATCATGATTACATCCATCATGAAGACTTGGTACATCTGCATAACACATCTTAATTATTTTTATATCCCCTTCACTTTCCTGCATTTTTCTCTACTCTTCCTTTCCCCACCTTTCTTCATTTTCTCTATTATCTATCCTTTATTTTGCACTTTATTAATATTTTGGGTGCCTCATATAAGAGAAAACAGATAACTAAGCTTGTGTGTTATCTATTTCACTTAACATGGTCTCAAGGTACATCCATTTTCCTACCAATAGCTCAAAATTATCCATCTTTAAAGCACAGTATTGTGCAAAGCATGGTGGCACATGCCTGTAATCTCAGCTCTTGAGAGGCTGAGGCAGGAGGGTCAGTGCAATTTTGAGACCAGCCTGGGCTACAAAAGTGAGCTCAAGGCCAGCCTGAACTGCATATCAAGACCCTGTCTCAAAAAGACCAAAAAAATGCAGAGTAGCAAGAACTGGCCAGATCACTCAGCAGACTAAAGTGCCTAGTTAGGCAGAGCACAGTAACCAGGATTCGATTCCCAGTGTGCCATGCTGGCTCCACCTCTGAGAAACATTGAAGTGTTGATTGAGACTGGGCATGGTGGCGCACACCTGTAATCCCAGCATTTGGGAGGCAGAGAACAAGAGAATCACTACGAGTCCAATCTAGTAGTGAAACCCTATAGACCCTGTACACAATACATAAAATGCAGAATAGTATTCTATTGTGTATAAATACTATGTCTTCTTTATCCATTCATCTGTTTAAGAACATATGTGAAATTTCAAAGACTCAGCTATTGTGAATTGTGCTGTTATAAACATGGGCATTCATGTATCACTGTAATATGACTTTAACAGTTTTAAGAAGATATCTACTGGGGAACTAGCTAGGTCAACTGGAATTTCTTTTGTGAGTGTTTTCAGGAATCTCCATACTAATTTCCATAATAGCTATACAAGTGTATATTCCCATCAGCAATAAAGTATTATTTTTCCTCTACAGCCTCATTAGCATTTGTTGTTGTCAAGTTTCTTGATAATACTCATGGTTCCTGGGATGGAATGGAATCTCAGTGTTGTTTTAATTTTCACTTTTCTAGTAGTCAGAGATGTTTGACATTTTTTCATATATTTATTGGCCATTTCTATTTCTTCCTCTGAGAAGTATCTGTTCACTTCAGTCAATAATATTTCAATTGAATCTTTTATTTGAGAGGGAATCTTATGTCTTTTTCTTTGTACATTCTTTTTTTTTTTTTTTTTTCAGGACAAGCGATTGAACTCAGGCCTTTGAGCTTCCCAGACAAGTGCTTATTGTACTGAGCTATTTCCCTGGTCCTTTGTGGATTCTAGATATTAGTCCTGTTCAAAGAACAGATGGCAATTTTTTTTTCTTAGAGATTCTCTTAGTACCCTATTCCCCTCCTGAGATAGGTTCTTCTCAAGATCTAGATAGTGGTGGTCTTCCAAAATCCTCTTTGCCTTTCCCCAGTTCTACACTTCTCCTTACTTTTTTCTCCATTCCCTCACTTCCACCCCATTCCACCCCAGTTGCCTTCACTTAGACTGACCTTGCCTCAGGCTGTGCCATTCTACACACATAGTTTTCCTTCAAGGTTTTAGGGACAGTCCCTACTTATTTGGCCAGGCTCTCAGTTGCAGTCTTGACTGGGTTCCACTGCTCAACAATAAAGAGCTCTAACAGGTTGTTGATATTTTGATTTGTGGCGACTCTCCCCAAGACTGTCACTCAGATATCTCTTTCCTTCTTTCTTGCCTTTTTTTCTGTAGATACTACACTTCACCTTCCAAGGCACAAGTAATCCAGACTACTGTTCAATACATGCGTTTCCATCTAACCCCACCTCAAGGGCCATCATGACCTATTACAAGGCTCTCATCCACACAGACAAACAAAACTACTCTCATCCCTTGGCCTAGCTGGCTTTCTCTGTGTCTGGATTCATGGCTGGACCACTGTGTAATGCCTCCCAAGGAAACCCATCAGAACCCATCCCTAGCCAACTGGACATAAAATCTCCCTTTAAACAGCTCAAAAAGGCTATCATTTAGGCCCCAGCCTTCACATGTCTTTTTCTCCTTTACAACTCAGAAAACAAACATATGGCACTTGGGGTCCTGGCAGCTGTTCTAAGACTGCTCTTTCCAGCTGGTATCATACCTATCCAAAGAGCTCAATAATACCTGTAAGATATGGCCCACCAAGCCCTGGCAACAGCCACCCTTTTACCCTCTTGGGCAAAAGCTCATTCTGTATCAAACCCTTACCAGCCACAGTGCCACTCCCCTCTCTGACCTCACCTCCTCAAAGGTTATTCAACTTATCTCCCCTGCCAAAACAAAAAAATCTACTTTTCTCTCATTTTACATACATTTATAACCTTGGAAAAGGCCATTCCACTATCCAATCATTCCCCAGGCAAACTCCCTACAAGCCCTGCCAAAACAACCCACAGGTCTGAGTCCTTTTGAGCTAATATATGGTCATCCCTTTCTCTTGGAAGCCCATTCCCCCACTCATTCCCTACTCACAGTCACTTCAGTCCATTCAAGCTCTCCTAGCAACACATGCTGACTCTTTCCTTCTCCAGCCTTTACACTCACTATTTCTCTACAAAATCCATGATTGTCCCAGGCCTTCCTTGACTGGCTGACTACTTCCCTGATCTCCTGGCTTCGACCCCATCTTGGGCTTATTGTTTCAACACTCCTCCTAGTCACATTTGCCCTTTGTCTCTTCCAGACTCCATCTAACTTTATCCAGACACAGATGTCTCTCTTCACTTGTGAAGGGAGCACCACCACCCCGTTCTCATGAGTTGCCCCTATCACCGTACAACTTTGCCTCTACTTAGTCTGATGGAGCTCCATGAGGATGAGAATTCATACCCCATACCTGAACCCTTGTGCTTGGTTATTTTTCACTCAATGGGACAAAATACTTGACACCAAAATTAAGGAAGGAAAGGTTTATTTAGCACACTGTTTGTGGAGGTTTCAGTCTACACTCAGATGGTTCCAAGGCAGAGAGGCACATGGCACAGAACAGTCTCTCATGGCAGCAGAAATCAGGGAATAGCAAAGGGACAGGCAGCAGCTGTGGCTTCTAGCCAGTCTCTCTCTTCTCCTTGTATTATAAACAAACCACCCTGGAGAGGGGGTGTAGAACTCACACAATGTCCATGCCCTCCTCTTGCACAGGATGAGGATGTTTACAACTAAGAATCCTGGCTTTCTGCTGAGTCACTTTATCAAACTTCTAAAGTTCTCAAGTAAACATAATATACCAGTCACTACACTTCCTCATTCTTCTTGCTTATCCTAAAAAACCTGAGAAATTATAGGTCAGGCCTTGCACTTCTTCCAGCTGCCCCAGTTCCTGGAATGGCTGTTCCCACAGGGAACAGTTGCAGCTTGACACCCACATCCTGTTGCCACCCCATCTTCTCTGCTAGGACATGGAAAACCCACTGTCCCTATTTGGTCGTAGTACACCCTGCGGCCTTCACAAAAGAACACTAGCCATTGCTGTGGACACTCAGCCGCTGCTACTCAGCTATTCTTGCTTCACTGACCCCTCACTCACCTCACCAGGTATAAACCTGTCTATAAACTCCCAACTCAATAAGCTAGAGTTAAAGTCTCCTTTGCAGCTACTATAGGACAGGGGTGACAAATTGAGGCATGAGACCCACAGGGGGCCATTTGTTATTATTCAAAGCTCTGAAAGGTTCACCATCACAGCCCTAGGAACTCTCACTCAGAACCCCTGATTCAGGCTTGGTGTGTTCTTTTACTGGGTTTGTTACAGGGGCTCACTAGACAGCTCAGACTTGTAGTGATCCTACTGTAGCAGCCTCTCTAGTGCTGGTATTACAAGCATGTGTCACCACTCTCAATTTCATTGGCTGGCACAGAGCACCTTGGGTTCTGGGGCCAACAGAGCATGTGTTACCAGGGATCAAACCCTGGTCCTTATGCTTGCCATATAGGTGCTTAGACCACCAAGCTATCTCCCCAGCCCAAGAGGGCTGACACTGTATGACTTCATGACATTGACTATAAAGCTATAGCAATCCTAACTTGGTGATAGTAGTGAAAGAATAGACAAATAGATCAGCGGGGCTGAATAGAGAACTCACAAATAAGTCTAGATATAGACAATTTGTCTTTGACAAGGAAACAAAGACTATGCAATAAAACAAAGATAACCTTATAAAAATGATGTTGAAAAAAGTGGACATGTTTATACAGAAACAAAATAAAGAATCTACACATAGACCTTACACCGTTCATGAAAATTAACTTAAAATTAATGATATACCTAATGGACTATGGAGATTGCTCAGCAATATAAGTTCCTGCCCCGCAAGCACAAGGTCCTGAGTTCAATCCCTGATACTGTGGATGTGCCATGCCAGCCTCAAAACACTGGACATGGTGGTGCATGCCTATAATCCCAGCATTAGGGAAGTTGAGACAAGACACCAACTGTGTAATAAGACCATATATATATATATATATATATATATATATATATATATATATATATAATATGTATGTATTAAACCTAGAAGAAATCTCCTAGCAGATAATACAAGAGAAAATCTAGATAAGATACTGATGGTTTCTTAGATACAACACTAAATGCAAGATTTATGAAGTAAGTTTGTAAGCTGGAGTTTATTAAAATTAAACATTTATAGGACCTGCAAGATAGCTCAGTGGACTAAACATCTGCTTAGACAGGCACAGACACTGGGGCTTGATCCCTGGTGCCACACGCTGTACCAGCCCATGTGGTAGCACTTGCCTGTAATCTCAGCACTGAAGAGGCTAAAAACAGGAGGATCACTATGAGTCTGAGCTGCATGCTGAGACCCTGTACCAAATATGTAAAATAAAACAAAAGCACAAAATAAAACATTTATGCTGTGCAGTAGACAGTACTGAAATAATGTGAAGACATATATGCAAAGAAGAAAATGTTTGCAAATATATCTTATAAAATGACTGTTATCTGAAATATATCCAGAACTCAAAGCTGAATGCTAAGAAAATGTCACACTAATTAGAATAGACAGGTTATCTAGTGATATTTTACTAAAGAGTATGTAGGGTTTGCAAATAATTGCATGAAAAGATGCAGAAAAGCATATATGATTAGAGCAGTGGCAACTGGTAACTAAAACAATGAGGGACAGAGAGAAGATGAAAGACAGAGAGAGAGAGAGAGAGAGAGAGAGAGAGAGAGAGAGAGAGAGAGAGAGAGAGAGAGATTATGCCTCAAAAAAAGGGCTGGAGAGTTAGCTCAGAGGCATAGGCACCTGTCTGGAAAATGCAAGCTCCTGAGTTCGACCTCAAGTACCCCCCCAAAAAAAAAGAAAGAAAGAAAGAAAGGGAGTAAGACACAAAGAAAGAAAGAAAAAAGAAAGGAAGGAAGAGAGAAAGATAAAGATCTCCCTAAATGTTCTGGAAATTGCTATCCCCCCATCTCTATACTTGAGTAGCTGGGGCTATGGGCATGAGCCAGAGAGCCTGTCCAGCATACTCTTCTCCAAGTGCATAGTGGGATGGAGCCCAAGAAACCTCCATCACTGAAGCATAGCCTTAGCTATGTATTTATTTGTTTATTGGCAATCGGGGTATAGCTAAGTTCTTCAGGCTTGGCTGGAACTGGAGAACCTCCTTCCTCAGCCATTATAAGGGAGATTAGAGGGGTGCCTTGCTAAAATGTCTTCATATTCACTATTCAAATCTGAGTTGTAGGGGCTGGTGAGATGGCTTAGTGGTCTAAAGCGCCTGCTTAGGCAAGCTTAGGCAACCACAGGGAATGTAGTTGGATACCTAGTACCACATGCTATGCTAGTCCCACCCCCAGGGATGGGTTGAGCCAGCCATAATATAAAAAAGAGTGTGAGTTGTAATTCCTATTTCCTGACTATCCCCTAAATCTGATTTAACCCCTCTTCTCCATAGCCTTCCTTTAGCAATCTCTCCCAAGTCCTTGTTAATCTAATTTGTGCTCTGTCCCTATCTAAAATCCAGGTTATAGAGATTAAGCCCATATTTTCCATTTCATTCTTCTGCACTTTTATTTCTGTTAAATACACAATATACATACTCCTTACCATCATTCAGTCCTCAAAGAAAGGGGAGCTATCAGTTAATGGTGTATTACCCTTTTATTCCATCTTTTGTGTAACAGTTTTGTAATTTTCCATTCCTCTTCCTTCCCATTGTGGCTGCCTGATTACAGGTATCTAAGTACTCATTTTTTGAGACAGGATTTCACTATGTAGCTCAAGGCTAGCTTTTGTGTACTGCATTTGACTTCCTGCACAAAAGAAAGACTCCAGGAGCCAGCCTGATGGCTCAGCAGTCGAAAGTGCTTGCTTAGGCAACCGTAGAGACCGTGGTTCGATCCCAAGCATCACATGCTGCTTCAACCCCATCCTCAGGGAAGGCTGAGCTGGCCATAATAAAGAAAGAAAGAAAGAAAGAAAGAAAGAAAGAAAGAGAGAGAGAGAGAGAGATAAAGAAAGAAAGAAAGAAAGAAAGAGAGAGAGAGAGAGAGAGAGAGAGAGAGAAAGAAAGAAAGAAAGACTCCAATAGTTCAGAATAGTAGTGGGTTATCAGCAGAACTGGAGATGTCAGAAGTTCTCAATTTGAGCCTTTTACAGCTCAGCATACTAATCTAGCTTTACTTTTTATACCTCATGGTTAGCCTTTTCTGCTGGATGGTTAAAGCCAAGTTAAAGCACGATCTATATAACAAATATGTAACTTTTGTATACGACAAAGTCAGTCAAATCCCCTCAGGATTTACCCTGAAACTAGGTACAGCACCTTGTAGATCTTTGGTCAGTGTCAGCCATCTGGATGAGTCACGGCCATTGCTTGACCAGTTTGCTCTCTGTGAAAGTCTGAGAGAATGTCTTCTCTCTAGGTGACCCTCCTTAGGCACTCTATACATCATTGATCCCTTTCCTCTGTAGCTCAATAATCTCCTTGAACAGCAAATTTGGGACACTACTGAGTTACAGGACGTTACTGCACAGGTTCTCTTATGTCCTGAGTCCTCACTGACCTTAAAGGGCTAGGGCCAAACTATTGTCCTTATAGCCCTTTTTTATATTTGGTTATTTTGTTGAATTCGTGCACCTAAAATGTTTGAATGGCAATGGAACACCCATCTCTGACAAAACAAAACAAAAAGGCTGAGGATATAGCTCAGCAGAATAAGCGCTTGCCTGGCAAGCACAAGGGCCTGAGTTCAGCCCCTGGTTCTGAAAAAAAAACACCTAGAGACAAAATAAAACCAAAAAGGGGAGCCAAAAAGGGGGATATAAATGAAAGACCATTTTGTAGTGAAAAAATAGGACTATATATACAGTTACTTTCTCTTAGTTCAATGAGAAGAAAGATTTACACCAACAGTGTTAGACAAGATATCATATCTGCATCTTGTACTCTGAATAACTACTATGAAGAGAACAATATGTAAAGTATTAATTATTTTAACTGTCCTACTAACCTGTTTTGAAACTGTCTCATTGCTATTTCTTTCTCATTAAAACTAATAAAATAAAAAGATAAATTGGAAAGAAAGAAAAGACAGACAGAAAGAAAGAAAGAAAGAAAGAAAGAAAGAAAGAAAGAAAGAAAGAAAGAAAGAAAGAAATTAAGAAAAGGCTGACCTTTTAATTCTGTTTGTTAGCCCAGGCTGGCCTCAAACTCATAGCACTCCTCCTGCGTCAGCCTCCTAAGGCCTGAGATAACAGATGTGCATCACCATGCCAGGGCCAGATATAATTCTGACATTCTGCCTTACAGCTGCCTCTGATCATGCTCCATCTCATCAGAAACCTCTAGTGCTTCTCCATGTCCTAGCGCATAACTCTACACTCTCTGTCTAACATTCAGGGTCCTCTGACTTCCTTTAACTAAACCACTGCACTCTGTATTCTTTGCTTCAGCCAAATAAAATAACTCACTATTAATTCTGCGTATTACTGAAAAAATGTTTTAAAAATGTATTGGTACATGTATGCAGTAAATAATGATTACAATCATTGTGGAGTTTTGATCCATGTACATAACACATCTTAATGTTTTTTGCTTCCCCTTTCTGTCCTTTCCCTCACCTCTGGCTCTATCTGCATCTCTGAAATCTCTTCACTTTCCTGCTTTTGCTGAAAAAGCTGTTTGGAACTTCCCCATTAAATGTTTTCCAATGTACCCTCCACTAGAAAGAACTCTGTCTTCCTTTCTGAACTCTCTTACAATTTATTACACACGTATGCATCATTTTTCCACTTTCTGAATCCGTTGTGGAAGTCCTCTTTGATGTCTTTCCAAGATGTAATTAAAATTATGGTGAATACTACTGGTTAGTGTCATTGAGGGGAAAGGAAAGCATGGAAAAATATTTGGATGTGTTCTCATCATCTATGATGACAGGAACTGGCACTGTGCAACTTGTGGTTCTTGTTCTAAAAGACTAAAAGACTATGAAAATTCAATACTTTGAACTGATTCAGAATATCAAAGCTACCATGACAGTGCAAGTGAAAGTGCTCGTGAACAAGTACTTCCAGAACCCACTTCAGGAAGTAGCAAGAACAGTGACATTAGGATGTTCCAAGGGCTGGGGAGATAGCTTAGTAGAATAAGCCCTTGCCCGGCAAGCACAAGGTCCTGAGTTCAATCTCAGTACCACACACACACACACACACACACACACACACACACACGTAAGTAGTAGTATTCTGAGGACAATGGCAATGTGACTTGTAGTGTAACATACAGTTTTAAAATTAAGTGTTCGCTGTATTTCCCAACCACATCTCTTATAGTTACCAATTCATTCGAGCATGACCCTATGCCTCAGTATGTTTTAGTTGTTGTTACAATACTGAGATTAGATCTTGGACTTTTGTACTATGATACATTCCTATCTCTATTTCATTTTTTATTTTCACACAAGGTCTTGTTCATTTGTTAAGTTGCCCAAGCTGGGCTTGAATTTTATTTTAATTAATTAATTAATTAACTAATTAATTTTGTGGCTGGCTCAGCCTGCCCTGGGTGTGGGGCTGGCGTGGCATGTGGTGCCAGGGATAGAACCACAATCTCCACTCTTTAGACTACTGCTCTATGGCGCTGGCCCTGGGCCTGAAATTTTAATTTATTTTTAACAGTTTTATTCTATGAAAAAATAAAACAAAATGTCTTAACAATGTAATAATAATGAGAGTTAGTGCACTTTATATTGTTATCTTCCAAGAAGTTGTTCAGAGTACTAGATATAAAACAAAAGGATTCTTACAAAATATAAACAAACACATAATAACACAACACTCTGATGCTCCTGCTTCAGCTTCCCAGAATGCTGGGATTTCACATGTTTGCCACCATGTGAATTCATCTTCTTGCCTGCTTAAATTCTTAGTGTTTCATTCTAGTCCAAGGCTCAGCAGGTCTACTCTGTTTAAATTCCAATAAACAAATTTACTTATAGGCTATGCAGTGTCTCAACTTTTCATTTTTGCCATTTTATTTTATTTTTAATATATTCAGTACAGGGCCTCATTATATGGATCAGAATTATATTGATCCTCTTGTTTTCAGCCTACCAAGTGTTGAGATTATAGGTGTGTGCCACCATGCCCAGTCTCAATCACTGCGTCAGTGTGCCCTGGGAGGGCAGCTGGCACAGCACACCGGGGGTTTGAACCTCCAGCCCCTGCATCTGCCTAAGTGGGCACTTTAATCCACTGAGTTATCTGGCCGGCCTTTCTGCCATTTTTTTAAAAAATATGGAACGCTTCACGAATTTGCGTGTCATCCTTGCGCAGGGGCCATGCTAACCTTCGCTGTATCGTTCCAATTTTAGTATATGTGCTGCCAAAGCAAGCACCCTTCTGCCATTTTAGTATAAAAATAGCCATGGTGTCATTGTACTTTACATAAATGTGTGCATGATTATTTTGGTCAGCACTCCTCAACAGTTGTTTGTGGGGCTGCCCAATATTTTAACATGAAAGCATCTTTATTCAGAAAGGATTTGCATTTTTATTGCAAGTTTTAGGTGTCCTGTAAAATCTAGTGCTTGATGACACTAAATTATACGCATGGAGATTTTTGTGAATTTGGGCTGTAATTTGCATGATGGCTCAATCTGTGGAGGACATGACTTTAATACGTTTTGTATTCTTTTTCCCTTGTGTTCTCTCTCATTCAAGACAAGTATTCCTGCAAAATCTTGGTGGTCAAAATTGGAGAATTTATTTATTTGTTCTTCATCCCACCTTAAATGTACCTGTGATCACCTATTAGATTCCCTACCCTTGGCTTCCAAAGCCAGTGCCAGTTATTGTAATTCAGTTCAGTGATCTGCAAAGTGCCTACTTGGAAAAGCAGCAAAAAGAATTTGGCATTCGTTTTTACCTTCTTGATTTCTGCCTGGGATGAGTTTGTGTTCTCTAAAACCAAAGAATGAATTTTAGGAACAAATGGAAGTCATGAGCAGAATATATTTATTGGTGGAAAGAAAGCTCCTGCCTGAGACAGGGACAGGAGGGGGGCTCGAGTAGGTTGCCCCCCCATTGTATATAATAGCTACATGTTTTTTATCCATTTACCTGATGGTGGGTACCTCGGCTGTTTCCAACATTTAGCCATTACTAATTGCACTGCTATAAACATGGATATGCATATACTGCTGTGGTATGTTGTATTTAATTTTTCAGAATGATATATAGAAAGGGAATAGTTGGGTCAGATGGAACCCATATTTTGAGTTTTCAAAGGAACCTCAATACTGATTTTATAGCAGTTTTGCCAATATACACTCCCTATAATCCTAGCAGTAGTTGTTATTGGTTGATTTTTTCATGATAACTGTTCCTTCTGAAGTGAGACTGAAATCTCAGTGTTGTTTTAATTTCAAACTCTTGATTGAGCACTGATGTTGAAGATTTTAAAATATATTTAATTCCCTTTTCTGTTTGTGCGTTTGTGCATAGACACTAAGAAATGTCTATTCATTTCAGATGGCCATTTTTGTGTTGGGTCTTTAAATCTGAGGGTCTGATTATTTTGACGTCTTCACGTTTTCTAGATAGTAGCCCTTTGAGGAATAGTTGGTAATTTTTTTCCCATTGTACTGGTTGTCTTTTCACTTGGTGAATTTTTTGCTGTACAAAGGATTTTTAATAAGATGAAATCCCACTTTTTGATTGTAATGTTTTCCATGCAATTAGGAGGGGAAAACCCCACAAATTTTGTGTAGAGCTTTACAGAAATATATGAGGTAGTAAATATATGGGGTAAGACTTTAAGAAATTTAAGCCAGTAAAAGCACAGGGACGAGGACTTCAAGATCCACTTCAGAAAGTGACAAGAAAGGTTAGATGAACATGTTCCAACTGAACAGGAGTATTTTGAGGAGGTTATGGCATGTTTCTTTTTTCCCTTTTGTGTGTGTGTGTTTTTGAGACAGGGTCTCACTATGCAGTTCAGGCTGGCCTTGAGCTCACTTTTTTAGCCCAAGCTGGTCTCGAACTCATACCGATCCTCCTGCCTCAACCTCCCAAGTGCTGGGATTACAGGCACGCGCCACCACGCCTGGCTGGCAATGTTTCTTATAATGTGATAGCTTTAAATGTATAGATTCTCTAAGGGCTTGAGTCATGCCTCTTACATCCACCAATTCGTTGCAGCATGCCCCCCTTTTGGATAGTACTGGGGAATGAACGCAGTACCTTCACACAGAGCTTCATCCCCACCGTCATAGTGATCCTCCGGTTTTCAGCCTTCCAAGCACAGTGATTATAGATGAGCTCCACCAGGTCCAATCTCAGTCACTGTCTCAGTATACCCTGGGGGCCAGGCTGGCATGGCAAGCCAGGATTGAACCCTGGTTGCTGTGGAAATTTAGTATTTGATGACACTTAGAGTATTTTGTGAATTTATGTTGCAGTTTGTTTCATGATTCCATCAGTATCATATCCTTCATGAGTGACTACTATTTTGATTGTTTGTGGGACTGCCTGATCTAACAAAAAAGATAATTTGTTTTCAATACTTCGGTTTTTTTTTTTTTTTTTTTTTGTACTAGGATTCTAACTCAGGGCCACATGCTTGCCAAATAGATGCTCTGCCGTTGAGCTACACCCCTGACCCCACAAGAGATCTTTGTCCAAGGAGGATTTTCTTCTTTTTAAATATCGATTTTAAGAGGGGGCTGGAAAGGTAGCTCCTTGGCACAATTGCCTGCCTAGCAAGTGCAAGGTCATGAGTTTGAACCCCGATCCCACCAAAAAGAAAAAAAAAAGTTGGTTTAAAGAGTATTGGATAGGCATTTCAGAAATGCAAATTAAAACAACAATCAGGTTCCATCTCATCCCAGAAAGAATGGCTAACATCAAAAAGTCAACCAATAACAAATGCTGGAAAGGTGATAGAGAAAATAGAACCCTTCTGCACGGTTGGTGGGAAAACAGAGTAGTACAACACTATGGAAATCAGTGTGGAGATTCCTTAAAAAGCTAGGATTGGAGATCCCACTGAAGCCAGCTATTTATTCAGTCCCTGGGCATTTTTTTTCCAGAACAACTGAAAACCATATATCACAGTGGCATATGTGCACCCGTGTTTACAACAGCACAATTTGTCATAGCTAAATCCTGGAAACAACCCCGATGCCATCAACTGAAGAATGGATAAAGATATGGTGTTTATACAATAGTGTATTATTCACCTATAAAACAGGATAAATTTAAGTCATTTGTCAGTAAATGGACACAACTAGGGACCATACTCTCAAGTAAAATAAAGAGAAAAATGGAATGTGAAGGGTACAATAGACACTGGTAAAACGGAATGAACTTACTCAGAAGGAAAGAGTTACTGAGTTGAGGAGGACAGGAGAGGGAGTGGGGGAAAGAGATTTATCTATGTGTATGAGGAGAATAATTTGAACAACTGTATTGTGGATTTCTGCTGGTCTATGGAAAGGAGCAGATAATGGTTTAATTTCTTTTGTCTCCTTTTTTCAATTGTTTGTGCTTTTTAATCTTTTTTTTTGTGCAGAATTGGAGATTGAACTCAGGCCTGGCGCTTACCAGGCAAGTGCTTATTCTACTGAGCTATCTCCCCATCTCCATGTTAATTTTTTATACATTTCTTTTTTATTTTCCAATTTTACATGCATATATCTGGTAATATGAATAACTGGTTGGAAGACAACACTATGTATTACAACATATACTGGGAAATTTATATTGCTTTGTTAAGTGAAATTCTGTGTCACTTGTAAATTTTTGTTTTAATTTTAATTTGTAATTTTCTTAAAAAATAAAGTACTGGAAGTTTAGTACTTTTATGCATTTAGTACAGAGTCTACAAGGTCTCACTACACAGATCAGACTCATAGTGATCCTCCGGTTTTCAGCCTCCCAAGCACTGTGATTACAGGTGACCGCTACCAGGCCCAGTCTCAATCACTGTTTCAGTGTACCCTGGCAGCTGGGCTGGCATGGCAAGCCAGGCAGCAAACCCTGGTTGCTGTGGAAATTTAGTATTTGATGACACTAAACTATATAGCTTGGAGTATTTTTGTTCATGGTTCCATCAGTATCGTATCCTTCATGAGTAACTACTATTTTGATTGCTGGAACTCTAGATTAATTTTGCATAGAAAAGAAAATATAAAACAAAATCTTGACTACAGTGGACTTCCGAATTACAACTGGTTCCGCACACAGACAATTTGTGTTAGGACCAGAATTTTAAGTTTAATTTAACTACAGTCTTGAGTTAGGACCCAAATGCTAGCCACATGTGGACCTCTAGGCAAATACTTGTGATGCCAGCAAAGTCTGTGTACGTATACCTACGTGTCATTGTGAGCCTAAACACGTGAGTTTGTGGATGTGATTTTAGTTAGAGCTTTATGTAATTATTGTTTCTGGTAAAGTGGGCTTATTTTATAACTTTTTGGTGAATATATTAGGAAAATTACTGGTGTTACTGGTAAATTACTTAATACAACCCTTTTTATTATGAAAATAGTAGCTGAGGGGTGCTTTGGGAGGTTTGGAACACATGTGTATTCTCATTATTTTGATTAGGATTTTTTTGGTTTTTGTTTTTGGCTGGCTGCCTTAAGGATGGATCTGGAGATTGAACCGTCATCTCCTGTGCCTGGTTGGGATTGCATGCTGAGGAGCTTAAACCACTGAGCTAACCCACAAACCATGGTTTCTCATTATTTTGTATGGGAAAAATTTCTTTACTTATAACCAACTTGAATTACACTCAGCCCTGGAGCATTGGTTGAGTTCATAAATCAAGTGTCTACTGTATCTCTAATGATCTCTGAATTCTTAAATATGGTGGAGTATTCTTCGACTTTATTGGATGACCAGTGTCTTCTGCTCGCAGTTTCTAGCCAGTCTTATTTTCCCATCTGGTTTTTCTCACTGCAAACTAGGTTTAGATGGGCACCAATGTCCCAGATATTTATGAATGCTTAGCTCAAAACTCACCCACCTTTTTCCTACTTCGTTTTTTTAAAAAGAATTATTTATTTATTTATTTATTTATTTATTTATTTATTTTTCTTGTTTCAGAACTTTTGTTTGTTTATTTATTTATTTTAATGGCTGGCTCAGGCTGCCCTGAGGGCAGGGCTGCTGCAGCATGTGGTGCTGAGGAGCGAACCACGGTCCCTGCAGCTGCCCTAAGCTTTCCTAAGCAGGCACTTTAGACCACTGAGCCATCCTCCCTGGCCCATGATTCGTCTTGATATTGCATTGTCCCTTCTGGATAGTCTGGGTGTGTGACTGAGCTCCTGGGTGTTCTTGTTATAAAGGTCTGATACCACAGTTCTGCTGAGCTGCATCCTGGGCCTTTGTTTCTCAGGACAGTGACAGGTAATAGATCTGACTCTCTCTTCAGCCTTGCTGGCTAGGATCTTCTCCAAGTTTCTAGGATGTTCTTTCCTCAGCTGTGCAAGCAGCAGGTTCTCTCCTCAGTAGGCCCTTAATATATTTTGAGTTGCTGAACTACATTTAAGTAGTTACCTACCTTGTGCCTATGCTGGTCTTGAACTCATTTTGTAGGTCAGGTGGTCCAGAAATTGCAATTGAGCAAACCATACTTTCTTTATCCTGTTTTATTTTTTTACTTAATTTTATTTGTATGAATGATTTAATTGATGCCTTTTGCACTGACCTACATGCCCTATGTTTTTTATCCTTTATATTTTGAGACTATCTATATATTACCCGTAAGTCTACATTCAGCCCAAAGTTGTGCTTGACCTTGCAGCGACGTGCCTCAGCCTCCCAGAGTGCTGGGATTACAGCCTATACAGGAGAATTCTTTTTTTTTTTTTTTTTTTTTTTTTTTTTTTTTTTTTTTTT